>NSMO01000725.1:0-10866 GCA_002588565.1 Coelastrella sp. UTEX B 3026
CTCCCTGATTGATAGCTCAGCCCTTCATACTTTGGATACTGCGGCATGCCTGGCTTGTCTGGGTCTGCTTCTGGCTCGGCGTCATCTTCACCAGTGGGCTCTGGCTCATCAGCGGCACCTGCAACAGCAGCAGCATGAATGAATAAATGGATGAGCTTCGCATAGCGCTTCAATAGAGTGCTAGCATAAGTTGAAAGAGGGTGATGTGTGTATCGAGGCGATTCCTTATCGTACAGCAGCAGCACACACCAGGCATATATTGGGTGGCGGCCCCTGCGTCTATTTGGCATAACGCAATTTGTTTGGCATGCCATGTTGCATGAGCTAAACTTCACACCAGCTATTTGTTGATGCAGGAAGTCAGCCAGTGGCTGCAGCCTTACATACATGCCTGCAGTGGTAGCCTGTGGCAACGACTGCCACAGCATCAGACGTAGATTAGTCACCGGTATGCTACTGCCGATGCGCAGTCAAACAGGTCAACTCGTTCCGAACTCAGCAGTGTCCAACAGCTCCAGTTCCATCAAAAGTTCTGTTGTGTTATGTATGATGTTGAGCAGGCGTGTGCAGTCCCTTACCCTGCGGTACCGCATATTGACCTTCACCACACAGTGTTGGGCCGTAGGGAGCTATGATGTAGCTTGCAGCTGGTTGCGGCAGGTCTACTGCTCTGAAAGCAGAGACAGTGAAGGTGCAAGGACCTGCAGCATGCAAGAAAGCATGAGACACGGTCAGACCAATTGGGACTGCAAACATCTTTTGGTGTTGAAAAACTGTAAAAGCCAAACTGGTGTTAACAGCTTTCCACGGCATTAGCCAGCAAGCCAGCGAATGACTCGTGAGGTATGATGACTTGTAGTCATGCAAACGTACGGGGGCCACGGGCAGGATTTGCCAAATGAATGGTGACCTTTCTACAGGCAGCACCCTGCCTCTGTCTGGGTGCAGTCAACCGAGGCCGTTGGCATCTGGCAGGAGACATCAGCACCATTTGAAACCTGCAGCATGTCAATCAGCAAGACCCGGATGCGGCATGCCATGTTACCACCTCCTGCAACACTTTGTGTGTGTCAGTACTGCTACTAGCACAGCAACGGCAGAACAGCAATCACCCATGCATCGCCCTCTACACACCTGCAGGAACGCCCTTGGCAAAGGTGCCTTCAAAGTGGTAGTTAGGCTGGTCATACTGCCCCTGGCCCTTGAGAGCACCTGCCGCCCACTCCCCTCTCAAGCAACCGCCAGCTGTGTCCCAGTATGTGCCCTGGCCATTTTTCTTGCCGGACTTCCAGGAGCCAGTGTAATAGCTGTGGTCAGGATACAGATACGTGCCCTGCATGCAGCAACCATGTGGGGAGCAGCTTGAGAAATACCGCCAGCTATGTCCCAGTATGTGCCCTGGCCGTTCTTTCTGCATTACTTCCAAGAGCCCATGCAATAGCTGTGATCAGGATACAGATATGCGCCCTGCATGCAGCAACCATGTGGGGAGCAGCTCGAGCTCAAGCTCGCTGAAACACAGCCTAAATTGAGTTACGGAGAGCATGTATGCAGAGTGCTGCTACTGCAGTCAGATGTGCCATGATCGTGCTGCAACAGCTGTGGAAGGACCTAGAAATATGAAAGTATGACCTGGCAGAGACGAGACATGCAATAAGCCCTGTACGGCCTGTCAGGTCATGGTGGTGTGAGCTGAATCCAGCAGAAAGAAGACACGCAAACCATAGAATCATGTCACAACACAGGACAACAGCTACTACCGAGTTTGTGCAACTCTGATAAGGCGTGCGGGGGCCGATGGCCATAGAGCTATGGCTGGTGGGTAGCTTGTATCCCGCACAGGACAACAGCTTCTACCAAGTTGGCGCACCTCTGAGCAGGGGCCAGGGCCGATGGCCTTGGAGCTATGGCTGGTTGATAGCTGATGTACAGCATAATGCTGTACCTGAGCTACCAACCAGCCATAGCTCTATGGCCATCGGCCCTGTGCGCACAGGACAACAGCTACTATCAAACTGACGCACCTCCCCTTCAAACTTGTCTGTAGCAAAGCCGCCCTTGTACAATCCGCCATCAGGGAAAATCATCAGGCCTTGGCCATGCCTCTTGCCGTTCTGATACCCACCGATGTAAGCACCACCATTGGCAAACACATACAACCCCAGGCCTGATTTCGCATCTGTATCATATCCTCCAAAGTATGTATCCCTGTTGGAGTATGCCGCCTTGGCTGCTGGGCAACTCCTGAGTCCAGCAGCATCCAGGTCACCTGCAAAGCATACACGAACACATACTTCTGCCTTTGGATCATGCCTGTTTTAAATGTTCACAAACTATTATGAGATTCTACTTGTGTATAGAGCAAAACCACCACCCGTGCGACTTGAGCATGCTGCAAGCACTGGCAGGCTCCTGGTACATTGCCAGCTTGGCAACTTGCAGTGACTGCAAGACACTGCATTTCTCCTGACCTAAAAGATTCTATAGATATCAATAGCAGCCTGCCAAGTTTAGACAGATACGCCTGATGCCACCCAAAAGGTACTCACCATCATATGCCAGCAGGTTTGTTACCAAGTCTGATATTGCATCTGGTCCCTCCCCACCAGCAGTGAGCCCTAACACACGCACACGCCAGGTGCCCTTGGCCTGCAGAGCACACACAGCAACCAGAACTATAATTGCTCACTTTGCTTCTGTCCGAGGGAATAAGTGCCCAAACAGCAGGTTTACACACTGCCTAAGTGCATTGTCCCCAAAATGCAGCAGCTGCTGTCACATGCAAGGGTACAACAGCACCCTAAAAATCCTAAAACTGTGGCTGGCAAAAATCCCCGCTTGTCAGGCATGATAAGTTGTCTGGGCATCGCTGCTGCTCATTCAGGCAGCAGGCCGAGCTGTTGCAGCCACAATCATGGGTTAATCATGGGTTAGGACCTGCCCTGGATCATGCAGGATGACATCTAAAACCTGTCAAATCCTGCCGTAACCCTAACAGATTCTGATCAGACTTGCAGGTCTATGAGGTTCCCTACAGACGACTGCAGGTCTTTGGGCTTCATAACAACCAAGCGCCCTTATGAGCATGTCTGCAGCTTGACATCATGATGTTGCACAGATCCTCGCTGCGTCTGGTCTGTTTACACATGGGTAAAACCTGGGTTTAGCTAGCTGAAACACTACGAGTGCCGCTGTACTCCGCGTCCAATGATTATGCTTCCCAATGCTACAGTATGGCAACATTTGGCGTGAAGGGTCAGCAAAGCCACCCACATGCATGCAAGACCTGCTGCTGACACCCCTATCTCACCAGCCTCAAGTCTGGCTCCCCATGAGTAACTGCTGCTGGCATGGCTGCCTTGTATGTGTTGGGTGGGACTTACTGTAGGTGGGACAGTTGATGCTGTTGGCAAAATTGTGAGTTTTGCAGCAGCAGCAGAAGCTAGAGCAGGGGACCTGCATCCAGACTCCGCTCCATTCCAGGCCTATTATAGAAAGGTAAGAGTGCTAGATGCCATCTGCAGCTGGCTGTTGCTGCATGTTCTTATGTTATAAACCACACTGCTGACACTCCTATAGATAGCCACTCACCAGCCTCAAGTCTGGCTCCCCTTCTTCGTCCTTCTCTATTCCCTCTTCCTCATTCTTAGCACGAAGCTCTGCCAGCTCCTTCTCAAGCTGAGAGCAGGCAGGAACAACAGAAGCAGAGGAGTGCTGTAAGTTGATGTGGGGCCAGTAAAGGCTTCTAATAAGACTTCTATTAAGCAAGACTCGACGTGTTCCGCTGACTGTTCAGCGCTGGTCACGAACTGCCTAAGCTGCCGAACTACGCTGGTCATGAACTGCCTAAGGTGAACAGCCCCAGTGGGCCCCTGACCCGCAGACCATGCAGTCAACGGGAGTCTTGAGCTGCCTTTCCTGCAGTATGAAGCAATTTGAGCTGCCTGCGCTGCCTCAATTGACAACACACACAAGCTGTGCCTGATCCAGCCAGGCCAGGCCATGTAAGAGCTGAGTGAAGTGTCTACAACGCATGTGGTCCATAACGTAAGAGCCTGGAGTACCAGCAAGCTGCAGATATTAATGCATCAAGACACCAGAGATGCGCTGCTGTGTGGTCTCATGACTGTTACATACTAAAACTTCACACACTTTTACAGTGTGCGTATCCGGCTGCATAAGCCGGACATAAAAGCGAAAACAGAGAGCGAGTGCTTGACAGGGTTTCATCTGGTCTTATCTTTTGTTGGTTGCAATCGGTTTCCTATTGGGTGTGGAGAGTACCATACTAGATGGTGAGGTATCCACTGTAACTTCTCTCTCTATAACACAACAGGCAACTATCCAGCTGCCAGACTACCTATCAGCAATCGAGTAGGTGGCTATTAGCACTGTACCCCCTGCGATAAGCCTTGTACCCAATGACACAAAGTGAGTCCTAGATGCAGGTCCCCTGCTCTAGCTTCTGCTGCTGCTGCTTGCAACACCCACGAATCTGCCAAAGCATCAACTATCTGCAAAGTGAATCCCACCCGACACATACAAGGCACATTATGCCAGCAGCAGTTATTCATGGTTACATCTGTTGGCTGTGTTTGATTTAAGTTAACCTCAATGTCATTACTCGCCTCTTTCCTCCTGGATAGTACAGCCTTGAGCACCTCCTTGGCCTTATCATTGCTGCCAGCTGCTGCTGCTCCATCAAGCCCTGGTGCTACTGCTGCTCCGCTCAGCAATGCTGCTACATCTGGTACCTGCTGCTGCTGCCACACTGCAAAGGCCGAGTCCGGGTACTCCTTGTATAGCTTGAGCATGAGTATTTGGCTGAGGTTGGCATCAGCACCTTGTACACTGTCAAATTGGTAGTGTACTAGTACCCTGCAGCAACACCAGAGGCAGCAGGCTCTGTCATCATGATGCTTGGACTCTACATTGTAGTCCAGAAAAGCTTTTTGACTGCAAATGTCTAGAACAAACCCCACCACTAGGGATTCTTGATAGAGGATTTGAGGGGCACTTAACGTTGCTGCATCAAAAGCACTACTAGTGCAATGAGTGGGATGCTAGTTCTGTATTTGTTGCTGTGGGTTCCGCACAAGGATTATGCCAGTTAAGCTTGTTATTGCTGAGGTTGTGCTTGTGGTCAACTGTGCTGCCGGAGTCCAAAGGTTCTCAGGGGAAGATATGATATATTGCAGATGTTCCGGCGGATTCTGCCAATGGAGCGGACAGCGTTTCGTCGGGCCCACTACCGCTTCAAGCAATGAGAAGAAATGCTGCGCGATTCCGCCGCTGCCGCTGCTGACGACTCAACCTCTACGACTGCCAATCCCGACACAACAGTCTGATTATGATTCCAGCACATGTGTGGCTGTGAATACACACCACAGCAACTTGCTTGTTGAGGCAACATGTATGAACAGCAACTAATGTCATCATGGACTTTGACCTTACCTAGCCGGCGGCTTGGGGACCTTCTCCTTGGGCTTTGACTCCTCTTCCCCCTCCTCCCCTGCCTCAGCATCTGTTGCTTCTTTCTGCTGCTGCTGCTCATCCTCAAGCACGAGCCTAGCCTGTAAGCTCTTGACATTCTTGAAGCCATTGCCACCAAACTGTGACATGCTGAGCATCATGGCACGGGTGCCGGGTGGCAGCTCCGGCAGTGTCAGGTGGATCTGCAGAGGCAAACAGACAAATGCCAAGTGAGCAGATGGGATGCTGTCGTGTCTTTGAGCTGCTGCTTGCCGGCCTTTCCAGCTTCAATAGAGGACACATGGATCTGTAGAGGCAAACAGACGAGAGCCCATTGACGAGTTGAATGCTGTCGTGTCTATTTGAAACTGCTTGCTCGCATTTCTAGGTTCCAGGTTAGCTGGTGCTGCTAAGATAGGAAAACAACATCATGGTATAAGGCTGTGATCAGGTGGCAGCTCCAGCAGTGTGAGGTGGATGTGCAGAGGCAAACAGACAACTGCAAAGTGAGCAGATGAATGCTGATAGTATTTGTCTTTAACTGCTGCTTGCCGCGAATTTTGAGGTCAATAGAGCAATCAATCTTTGCTCATTGTGAGACTGCAATTGGCCGTTGAAAGACCTGCAGCGATCAGTAAAGTGGAAGGGACACGGCCCAGACTGCAGTGATGATTGTGATCGTGATGAAGCAGGCGTCACTGCAGTGGCAACTAGTGCCTACTGGGCTAATGTTGGCAGAAAAGGATCCGCCACGCCCGGTGAAGGTGTAATGGGTTCAAGATTAACGCTGCACCAGCAGATGGTGCTGCTAAGATGGGACAACAGCAGCACGGCAGTAGGCCGTGATCAGCAACTCCGCTGTGCAAACATGTTGAGTCATCTGGTGAATTCAGCAAGCCATGCATTGCAGGCAAACCAGAAACCAGAGGCCTTTGATCAGCTGCTGTCTCTGCTGGTTGCTGCTGATGCGCTGCAAAGGTGCCTGAGCTAGTCAAACAGCCAGTCAATGACATTTGCTCAGACTGTGGTTCTACAAACAAAGCGTTTGATAACCTTCTGCCACGTGGAGACTGCCGCAGTGCGCCCGGAGACTTCCAGACTTCAACCACAAAAGCCTTGCGGCACTGTCCTTCCAAGGTCAGGCTAGTACAATGGCGCCCATACCTGGGCTGTCGTGTCCTGTCTACCACAGAAGCAACTCTCAGATTTAGCAAGGGCACAAAAGCAAGCGTGGTCAGCAGTACAGCAAGAAATCCATACCTTTCGTTTGAGTGGAAACCTATCAGACAGTGGCCTCTGATTTGCTGCTGCCCTTTGCGCTGCTGCTGCTGCCGCCTCAGCTGCTGCTGACGCCTTTGCTGCTTTTGTCTCTTCATCTTCATCTAGAGGTATCTGTTCGTCTTCACCATCTGAACCATCTGCTGCATCAGCGTCTTGGCCCTCACCACTGTGGTCAACAGGCTCCTGTGTTGAACACACAACAGGGAACAAAACGGTTAAACAATCTGGATGCATGATGAGGTGGCTGTGGACAACTGAAACATCTGCGGCATCAGTGCATCTTGGCACTTACAACTGGCTATTACAGGCTCCTGAAGTCACACACAACAGAAGACACACCAAGTAGTTTAATATGCATGCATGATGAGGTGGTTGTTGGGAATTGAAGCCTGTGCGGCATCAGTGCATCTTGGCACTCACAACTGTCAACAACAGGCTCTTGAAGTCACACACAACAGAAGACACACCATGTAGTTTTATGTGCATGCATGATGAGGTAGTTGTTGAGAACTGAAGCCTGTGCTGCATCAGCACCTTGGCCCTCATCACCGGGAACAACAGGCTGTTGAAGTTTTACACAACAGGAAACAAAGTATGTATCTTTTTCTCATGCATTATGAGGTGCCTATTGAGAACTGAATTATGTGCTGCATCAGCACCTTGGCACGCACAACTGGCTATAACAGGCTCTTGAAGACAGCACAATATCAAACTCATGTTTGTATGCTCACTGAGGCTGCCTGGGAAACCATGAAGGCACCTTACAGGCATGCAAGGTCCTGCTATATTGAATCAGAATCTGTATCTAACTCTAGCAGTAGCTGTAGGTTGTGAATGCAATCACTGCAGAACCAGGTCCTGGCGTGTCCATGCGTTACACCCGGTGCTGGTCCCAGTGCACGCCCTCATGACTTCTGCAGGGTTTTGCAACTAAACTGCTCCACAGCAAAGCACCACGCGTAGGCTAGACCATCCAATTAGCAATACAGCAGCTGACAGAGGCTTGCAGGACAGCTGCAACAACCCACTACCGCTTACCCGCTGTTCTGCTGGTGTGTCAGCATCATCAGGTGCTGCGGGCTCCTCAGGCTGCTCATCAGGCTCCTCTTCATCAACCAACACACCTTCAACCTCTGTGTTGTCAGGGTTGACCGTTGCGAGCTCCTCACCCTGCCAGCAGCATGCAGTACCATTGACGCGTCAGGGTGATTTCTTATCCATGCAAATGAACAGTAGCTTAGAACACATCTAACCTTGCTGGAGACATGTGCTGTTGTCCCAGAGCCTACAAGTGGTGAGTGAAGCAGTTACAGCCAGGTTGCTGCATTCAGCGTCCACCACTGCACTCAGTTCCTGCGGCAGGAAGTTGGTTCATGTGGTATGCAACCACTGAAGAGAGCCTGAAAAAAAAAGATGTTGCTGAAGTCAGCAGCTACTCCAGCAGCTATACAAAGCTTACAGCACTGGCCCAGGCGCATTGCCAGCGCACCTGAAGGTTATAAAATGCCAGTGTGAAGTCTACTGCCGGCGGCTCCTCCTCTTCTTCCTCCGAAGTCGGGGGTTTGAACACTTCCCACCCCAACTCCAGCACCAGCTTGTCTGCATTGACTGCTGGAGCCGCCGCTACTGCTGGTACTGGTGTCTGGCCCTCCGGGCGGGGTTCAGGAGCCACTGGCGGCTGCGCAGACGTGTTGCTGCCCTCCGCAGCATTCTCAGACGTCATTTCAGCTGATATAGCTGCTGCAGGAAACAACTTGCTGGCAAGCTCTTGTACCGGCTCGTCTTGGCCTCTGCGGCTGCAGATGACTGTCTGTGGTGGCTGCTTTTGTGCATTTTCTGCGGCTGAGAGGCTTGGCCAGCGCTGCAGGATGCTTCTGAGCTGTGGCAGTAGCAGGCCCCAATGATCTTCCGGGAACGTGGTGCAGTCAAAGCTGAGGGTCCAGCCTTGAGGAGTCTGCAGCAGCAGTCAGCAGCGTTGCTTACAGCAGGCAGCGGCCCGGTATCACTGTAACTGGCAGTGACTGTGGCAACCACACCCGTGGTATGTGGACCAATGAGGCTGGCAGTCTGCTGTTATCATAGACATTATGCGTGATATCATCATATGTAGCTGCAACCGGCTCATTGTGCCCACTTTGCTGACGAGTTGCTCACATGCTATCCCGCTAGCTGCTTGTGTATATCACTGCCATGATGCTCAGTACTACTCTTAGCCTAGGAAGACGAGCGGCTGGCTGAGCAGGTTCAACAGCTACGGTAGCTCTGCTCAGCAGGCTAGCAACTATCAAACTTACAGTGTACACTCCTGCAACCACCATGGTTCGATGGCCATTGCTGAGTGGGCCAGCTCCCTTTGCTGCTGGCTGTCCCACATACAAGCTGAGGTCAACATCAAGCATCTGCAGCTGCTCACGGTCTGCTTCGCGAGCATGAACTCTGAACTGCAGCTTGTTGCTTGTGCCCAGGTCATTGCGACGCAGCGGGCTCTTGGGAGCTGAAGCTAGCAGCAGCATCACCTGCGTATGCCACAACGTTTCTGGGTCGTATGTGCTGTCTTTCCCCCTTCAAGGGAGCTAGAAGATCCAGTACTGTCATAGCTACGGAGATATACTGCAGGAACTTCTGTTGGAGTTGTATTCACACTACAGCGATAGTTGCAGACGGTCCTGCCATCGCTCTCACCTCGCACTGTGGTGAGAAGTCGAAGGGATACATATGTATCGCCTCGTCTGCTGGCACTGCATCCTGTTGGGGCAGGTATGAGCAGCTAGAGTGCTTCAAGGAGCTGTTGAGTGCTGCTTTCCTGTTGAACTGGATGTAGTCTAGGACTTGGCCCTCCCGGTCTGCAATTACAGATGTTTACCACTTTCACACGTTTAGAGGAACCCAACATCGCTTGGTTTGTGGCGTTCGTGCTGGCAGTGCAAGTCTCACTATTGTACTGCTTTGCTTCCATGTGGGCGTGACTACTCACCGAAACACACACAGGCCAGCTCCACCTTCGCATTGGAAGCCTCCTCAATTTTGTATGCTAGTGAGAAACTGCAGTGCAGCAAATTGCTCTCAGGGCTACCTCACATGGCGTTGCATGTCCGGTCTCTAAACTTGATGCCAACTGTAAGCGAGCACCTGAGTTTATCCGCCTTGAAGGGCAGGATTGTTGGACCGCTAGGCATGCCCATTCTGAAGTCTGGCGCATTCAAAGTGTCCTGCCCATCAGGGAGGAAGAGTCAAAGGCTGACTGATTGCTGCAGAGAGACGCTCCCGCGTTTCGGCAACAGGTGCAAAGACAATTAAGGACATCTGCTGGGGCCAGAGGGGCGTTGACACGCCGCGCTACCAGCAGCGGGAAAGTGCAAGGTCGCGCCGGACAAACTGCCACGACGAATGTGCTGGCTGTACGGTCAGGTCAGGTCATCGTTGAAGCGTCAGCAAGTTTGGGTGCTGTGAACTGGTGAGACACAGCTGTTCAATTTTGCTGGTGTCTTGTACTGCTGTCTGCTGTTCTCAAGTCCGGGCTCATTTCGTTCAACCAGCTCCGAATGGTCTGATAGACACTTAAAAATGACTCAGTATGTCTCTGTTCCAGCCAGATGGCCACCAGGTACACATGTAACTGGGCAACTGGGGCAGATGCAGCTTGCATGTTTGCAATGTGCCACTGTTGCACACGCACAGGGCTTACTGCGGCCAGCAAGCAGCATAGTCCCAAACACAAATGAAAAACGATGGGTCAAATATTGATCTCAGGACCTGTTCCATGGTTGATCCTCATGGCGTACATAGCATCCCTGGCAGTTGCCTTCTTCCCAGCATCACGGCAGTATGCTGGATTAGAACAGCTCTGGGGAATTGGTCTGCACTTGTTCAGGTATGCAACTGCACTCGACAGCCTAAGAAGAAAACTGCAGCCAAAGTGGCAGCTTCTGTTGGTTGGCAGTATAGGACGGACCCGTGAATGCGATGATGCATCAATGCATGCAACAGTGACTGCTACAGATAGGGTTGGGTAGGCCTTGCCAAGGCCTGGCCCTGGCAGGGGCCAGTTGCTGTTGTGATGGGTGTAAGCAGCTCTCTGGGGTGGAGGAGCCCCTGGCGCTCTGGGGCGTGGCC
>NSMO01000726.1:0-11275 GCA_002588565.1 Coelastrella sp. UTEX B 3026
CTTACATGTGTGCTGCTGATATGTAGGTATGACATGCAGATGGGCTAGCTCTCACAACAAGCAGCAGCAGCAGCAGCAGCGGCCAGCTGATGCAGCTATAGCACCAAGTGATCCAGCCACCGCCAACGGCAATGCGGAATTGCAGACACAAACAGCCTCTGAGCCAGCTAGTGCAACAGCAGGGGCAGCAGCAGGCACTACAGCAAACCTCAATGGCACTGCGACGGCACCAGCAAGTGACGCAGCAGCCGCCACTTCTGGTTCTGCAGCTGTTGACAAGAACATAGCAGCAGCAGCAGCAGCAGATCTCCAGCCAGTTGCTAACCTACCCCTGATCACTGACATACAGCAACCAATTAACAGCCTGGCAAAAGATGTACAGCGCCAGCTCTGGAAAGGCTCTTATGACTTCAGTAAATCTGATGCAGTACTGGCCTCTCTGGGGCTATACAACGCTGCCTCCAGAAAGCAGCAGCAGCAGCAGCGGGGTGGGCAGCAGCAGGGTCGGAATGGCAAGCAGCAGCAGAAGCGGGGCCAGCACGCAGCGGCAGAGCAGCAGGCTGGGAAGAAGCAGAGAGTGGATGCTGCTGCTGCTGCTGGAGAAGCTGCACCCGTAGCACCGGCAGTGGCAAGTTCAGCAACGGATATGGTGGTTGATGGCTCAAATGCAGCTGTAGGGGATGCCCTTGCTGCTGCTGCCGCCGATGAGTCAGCAACTGTGGCGGTAACAACAGTAGAGGCACCGGAGCCAGCAGCAGCAGCGCCAGTGGCAGCAGCAGCAGCAGCAGCAGCAGCCGCAGCACCTCCAGAGCAGGCAGCAGCAGGAGTCCCAGCAGCAGCAGCAGCAGTGATAGAAGATGTGTTAGACAGCTTGTATGATACGGCAGAACAGCAGGCAGGTATAGAAACATCAGCAGCATCAGCCGCAGCACCAACAGCAGCAGAAGCAGCATCTGTAAACTCGCTTGACAGCTTGTATGATGCAGCTGAGCAATCTCCTGCTGCTGCTGCTCCTTCTGCTGCTGCTGCTGCTGCACCAGCATTAGCAATCGGTTCGGACGCTTCTCTGGTAGCCAAACTTCAAGCATGGCGCCAGCAGCAGCAGCAGCAGCAGCAGACGGTGGGATCCTGCACAGAATTCGGCCGTGAGCCCCGTGCAGCACACAAGCTTGACATCGCTGGCAAAACTTACTTAGCACCGCTAACAACAGTCGGCAACTTGCCTTTCAGGCGGTTGTGTGTGGGGCTGGGTTGTGACATCACTTGCGGGGAGATGGCGCTGGCGACTAACTTGCTGCAAGGCCAAAATAGCGAGTGGGCATTGCTGAAGAGGCATCCCAGCGAGAAAATGTTCGGCATACAGGTGTGCCAGTGTCTGGCCCAACTAGTGCAAGTCGGCAATGAGCATTGTTAATGTGATGTATGCACATCAGATGCCGTTGCCTGGTCATATGCACAATTGCAGTTGTGACTTCATGGACACCCAAATGTGCCTGCTATGTCGACATTAGCTGTAACAAGGCTGTCTCACACACAGTGTCAAACCCTTTGAACTGGCAGTGTGTTATGTGTGTCTCGTTTGGCTGCAGGTGTGCGGGGTCATCCGGGCACCAGGGCCAGCTAGTGCAAGCAAACTTTCGTGTCAATTGCCACTTGCGGACATAAACCGCGGCTGCTCTGTTGATTGTAACAAGGCCGGCTGTATACACAGCGGCAAGTTGTTTCAACTGAAGTGTGTTGTTGTGTGTCTCATTTTGTAGGTGTGCGGAGGTTACCCAGACACAATGGCCCAGCTTGCGCAAGTTGTCAACGAGCATGTCAACTGTGACTTCGTTGACATCAACTGTGGCTGCCCCATTGACATTATCTGCAATAGAGGAGCGGGCAGTGCCTTGCTGACTAGGCCTTTACAGTTGGAGAGAGTTGTCAGAGCTACAACAGGCTGCTTGGACAAGCCAGTCATAGTCAAGATTAGGTAAGTGGGTTCCGCATGTTGTATACTGCAGTAATAGCCACAGATCTCAGAGATTTGAATCAGACGGCTCTAGCTCTCTTTCCTGGCTCGTTCTTGTGTTGCACCTTGCTTCAATGCATTTCAAAGCAATGATACCGTTGCGTGTGTGCACAGGAAGGGTTACTATGATGATAAGGACATCGCTCACACTCTCATCCCGCAAATGAGGTCCTGGGGAGCAGCAGCATGCACACTACATGGCCGCAGCAGACAGCAGAGGTACAGCAGGGCTGCTGACTGGGAATATATCAAGTGAGTAGTACACTGTGAACAAGTGCTGATGTTTGTGGGGCAATGCCATGACGCAGGTCCTGCCGGTTGCCTGAGAGGCTACGGCCGCCTCAAAGATTACACATGTGCATGCTTGTGTTGTCTTGCGGAACCCAATCACCTTCCGAGTAGTACTGCTGATGTTGTGTTGCCATCTGCTGTAGACAGCATGTAAGCCATACGGCTGTCTCTTTCTCAAATTTTTCAAAGCCTCTGGTGGTGGCCGGTACCTCTTCAGTTACAAGAAGGTAGTCGTGGTTGCAGCAGACGGCAGTTGACAGCAGAGCTGCTGACTGGATTACATCACCAATATGTTTTGTGGGTGCAGGCAGTTATGACGCTGCTAAGTAGAGTCAGCCTAAAATTCAAACAAAAAACAACAGACACTGAAACAGACTGCAACTGACTGCAACTGCCCAATTCTCAGTCTCTCAGTGTCTTTTGTTTTTTTTTAATTATAGGCTGACTGTACTCAGCAGCTGTGACCAACTTTGTCGGTGCAGGCAGTTGTGACTGGATCACATGAATTGTGTCCTTCTAATCACCAGTTGACGCCATGTCTGCCTCATGCAGGCGCTGTGCCGGTATTGCCAAGAGATCTGGCCTCCCGTTGATAGGCAATGGCGATGTGTTTTCACCCACTGAGTGGTCAACACGTCTGGAGTCAGGTGTCGCAACTGCCATGATTGGACGGGCTGCGCTCGTCAAGCCTTGGATATTCACAGGTAGAGGTGGGGGCCAACCGCACTACCAGGATCTGGACGTAAGGGTTTGGCAATGTTGGCTTGTGAGAGTCTAGTCACTGTACAGGGCTGTGTTGGTATGGAACGGATAGAGCATCATGCATCTAACGAAAAGGCACATCAAGCACAACCAATGGAAACACGCATGTGTATTTTTTTATCAACATGGTCGTAAGCTGGACACGGCATCAAGAATTGCATGAAGTTCTCTGATTGTTCAGCCCCACACCTAGCAATGACCCTGTCCTTCCGAACCTGCCTAAGTGCTGCCGGCTGAACTACACAATGGACAGATTCGGCTTTTGGTTGGTAGCTGTGGTGCTCACACCATTGTAAGTGTTGGCCTATACAACAGCTTTGGACATGCTTTCAAAGCTGGGTCGTCTGGTTGCTCAGCCCTACATCATAAACAGCAACAACCCTGTTGCTGCAAGCCGGCCTGAAAGTGCTGCTGGCTGAAGTACAAGTTGGACAGTGTTGGTCTCTTGTTGGTATGTTGTGATGCCTGGCTCGTCACAAATGTTGCGCCCCCAACATATTTCTGGCCAAGCACTGCGAACTTCGCAGTGGCAAACACAGTTTCATATTTCTAGGGACATTGTCACGAGGGAGCCACATGTTATCAGGGACCTCACACGCTCAAAATACATGTGTGCATATGTGCTGTAGACCAGCAACTCCAGCCCTGAGATGTATGCACGTGTACTGCCACATGACAAAGTTCATCCCACTCGCACCGCACTATCAGCGCTGTGTCCCATAAGCGCTGTACACACTAAGTGCCTAATGCTGTCCGAACTCATGATGTCAGCACATGTAGCCCCGGCTATGCCATATCTCATTAGGCTATCGGTGATGACAACCAGCCATTCCATTGCAAGCAACATACATTAATTGTTATCACAACGGTTGTTGCTGCTGCTGCTGCTGTACACATACACAGAGATCAAGGAGCTCTCCAGCTCTTACCGTTGTGCAGCCTGCTTTACACACTAATCATGACACACAAGCATCAATCACAGCACAAACTCAGTTGAGTTTTGTTGCTGCTGCTGCTGCTGCTGTACACCTACAGAGATCAAGGAGCAGCGTTTGTGGGACATCAGCTCATCAGAGCGGCTCGACATGCTGAAGACGTATGTATCACATGGTCTGGAGCACTGGGGCAGTGATAGCAGAGGTGTGGAGAACACAAGACGATTCATGTTGGAGTGGCTCAGCTTCACACACAGGTGGGGATCACCCGCCATGTATCGCAGCCAGAGGTTGTTTTGATTTGCTGTTGTATGTTACGTGGAGCCTATTTTGCAGTGTCTATCAAAATGCATCTAGACAAGCTATTGGTTGTGAGGGCATGGAAGCCTTTGTGGCGGCAGCAGGGGTGTTGACAATACACGGCAATCCCTGCTGGAGTACCACATGGTCTGGAACACCGGGGTAGTGACAGCAGAGGTGTGGAGAACACAAGACGATTCATGCTGGAGTGGCTCAGTTTCATACACAGGTGGGGCGTATTCACTCATTGAGGCTCCGCGCATCAGTCATACATCCCAGCCAGAGGTTGTGTTTCTTGCTGTTGTATGTTCTGTGGAGTCCATCGTTCGGTTTGTATTGCACTGCATTGTGGCTTGCGGTTGCTTGTGAGCGCACGGAAGGCTTCGTGGCATTGACAGCAGAGGCGTGGAGAATACAAGACGCTTCATGTTGGACTGGCTCAGCTTCAATGAAACCATCTGCATCAGCGCTGTACTGCTGCCAGAGGTTGTCTACTGTACTGTCCATGCAGTACTGATTGTCTATGCACCTCAGTTACTGGCCATCCTGGCCTTCAAGGCATTCTTCAAGAATAACACGTGCTCTCTGTGAAGCTAGGCTGTACATGCAGACTGTGTAAGCAATATCAGCATAGTCCTGCAGCATAGTCCTGCAGCATAGTACCGCAGCTTTGCAGATCGTTCGCCATGAGGAGGCGGAGACACAGGAGTTACGTCGCGTTGAAGGCGGCACTCTCGGTATAATCACATGGTCTTCTGTGACCAAGCTGTCTCCCATGACCAAGCTGTTGCATCCGGACTCTGACTGTGATATGTTGTATGCTGCCCATGCGCCCAGGTACATACCTGTTGGACTGCTGGAGGTCCTTCCGCAGAAAATGAGCTGGCGGCCTCCGGCTTATGTGGCTAGAAACCAGCTAGAAGCATTAATGGCATCTGAGGTATGAGTCCAACCATTGTGATGTGTGTAGACAGCTGCTTTGGTTATCTTTGTGCTGTCTTCAGGATGTGCTACTTTCTATTTGGGCCTGCTAGCAGTATGCTTGCCCTAAATGGACACTGCAATAGCCGTTATGTGGTTTCTGGGTTTGTTTGTGATTACATAGTATTCTACCTCCGTGAACACTCGATAGTCGAAGGCAAGCCTGGTTTCCTGCTGTCATTTTCAACTCAGATGCCTACTGCTGCGGGCAACCTTGGGCGGCAGCCCCTGGCAACCCGGTTGCCCCCTGTGTGCTTGAAACACATCTTCTTGTACATCATTTTCTGGAATTTGCTTCCTGCTGTTCTGCAGTCTGCTGCTGACTGGGTCAAAATAAGTGAGATGCTGTTAGGCCCGGCCCCACCAGGTTTCACGTTTGCACCCAAACACAAGTCCAACGCCTACTCTGTATCAGCTGATGCTCTGCAACAGCTGGCAGCAGCAGCAGCAGGGCAGCAGCAGCTGCAGGATATGGCAGCCGAGGAGCAGGAGAATGGTTGATGCAAGCCACTCTGGATCATGTCACCGCATGTATGTTTGAGGCTTTGTCATTATTGGGATAGTATACCGGCGATGTGCAGGGAATAACTATACCGGCGATGTGCAGGATGTACCAACAGACAATCGGCTTATACACACTGCGTATGGCCAGCCGAAGCAAGTCATGTATGGCAGCCTTGGATCCAGGGCTATCAGCAGGAAGTGCTTACTTAGGCAGCTGATGCCTAGGTGCTGTTGATGAACGCACTGCAATATGTGACGGCAGTGTTTGCTGTTTGGCAGCAGCAGTAGCAGCTACCGGGGATGGTAGTGGAATAGGAAGGCAGTGATGAAGCATTTGGGGCGCAGCAGCCGTGATTGGTTATGCTCAGGGCAGGACAGGATGTAGCCTGTGACTGGATAGGTGTGACAGCGTTACAATCAGTAGCCTTGGGCCATTGCCAAGAGGAGCAGCAAGTGCATGGGATTGGCTGTGACCTGTTGGTGGCGGGTAACATTCAAACTGTAGAAGCAACTGCCCAACATTGTTATTCACTCAGAGATCCCACTGGGTGAAATGCCACTTAGGAATGGACGTGGTGTGCATGTTGTCTCGAGCTCGCAAGTTCTAGGGAGCACTGGACCGCCATGTGTTGGCAGCGGCGCAGCCTACTCTGTGCAGCCCTTTGACGGGTTGGCAGCCGGGCGGTATGTATGTGAGCTGCTATCAATTTGGCAGCCTGCGGCCAGTGGCATTCGCGGCGAGCGGCACGGCCAATGGGTCGCAGCAGCAGTAGTGCAAGCGGGGCCGGCAACTCTCATCACAGGCTGACCAGGCCTCGACGGTATCAGCAGAGACACAAAGGAGCTGGATTCGCGCAGGTTCAGTGCAGCCTGCTCGGGCCCTCGAGAACTCCGCCCGAGTGACATGGTGACAAGCACTGGCTGCAACACTGCAGTGTCAGAGGAGCTTCAAGCTTACCTAGATTGCATGTAGTCGTTTGACTTGAGTACATCGTCGGTGTCGTGACTCTCAAGCTCAGGAAGCAAAGTCACTCGTCGGGAATCCTGTCAAAGCGTACTCGGGCATTCACCGTGGCCTAACGCAACAAAGTGTAGTTGTAACGTACCACCTATGGAAGAGCCTGAGAAGTCAAGGTCAGTATGCATGCACGTGTGCGCGATGGCATCGATGGCCCGTGTCGCTGTACTCCCTACATGAGACACCGCTCATCAGCGGGCGTTCCTGCGACGGCATATTAACAGTTTTTTTTTTGCGGTTCAGTGCTCGGCACATGTCGGGGGAGGACTTGATCAACCAGTTCACAGCCAACCCCCTGGCAAACCTTAAACGTGAGCTGCGAACAGACCGCCCATTGCTGTATATACGCCTGAACGCTGTCGCACTGCGCTTCAGGAGGACTTGAAAATGCTTTGCGCACATCAGCACGACGGCTCCCTCGCATTCAAACATGTAGTGCTGCATGTAGTGCTCACATGTGGTGTAATGATTGCACTAGCTGCACCTGTGCTGGCGTTCAACTGGACATAATAGTGCATATCTCCAACACAGATGTGATCCACAGCAGCTGGTGCAACTCCAGATGCAAGTCTTTGCTCAGAATGTGGACCCCAATGGCTGTACAATGTCACCTGCTGCAGATCTACCAGAGCTGCTGGGCAGCTGGGATGTGCCCCATCCTTTGAATTTGAGAGCTCTGGAAGTGACCTCGCAGCTAGCTGCGACTCCTGACAGCAAGCGCCTGATGTGGGAAAACAAAGATATCATACAGTCTCTTGTGCAGGCGCTGAGCAGCAGCAATCAGGAAGTGCAGCTGAGCGCAGCAGGCATACTAGATAATAGTCTGGCCTACTATTCCCCTGACAGTCAGCAGCGAATAGGAGAGTGTCCAGGTGCCATAAGCAGTCTGGTGCAACTGCTGGGCAGTAGCAACCAGGAGATTCAGCTACAAGCGGCAAAAATGCTGGGCAGTCTAGCCTTGTATAATGCCCCCAACCAGCAGCGGATAGGAGACTGTCCAGGTGCCATCAGCAATCTGGTACAACTGCTGGGCAGTAGCAACCCGGAGATTCAGCTACAAGCGGCAAAAACGCTGGGCAGTCTAGCCTTGTATAATGCCCCCAACCAGCAGCGGATAAGAGACTGTCCAGGTGCCATCAGCAGTCCGGTACAACTGCTGAGCAGCAGCAACCAGGAGGTGCAGCTGCAAGCGGCAAAAGCCCTGAACAGTCTAGCTGTGTATAATTCCCCCAACCAGCACCGGATAGGAGAGTCTCAAGGTGCCATAAGCAGTCTGGTACGACTACTGGGCAGCAGCAACCAGGAGGTGCAGCTGCAAGCCGCAAAAGCGCTGGGCAGTCTAGCAATCCAAAATCCCCCCAACCAGCAGTGTATAGGAGGGTGCTCAGATGCCATCAGCTGTCTGGTACAACTGCTGGGCAGCAGCAACCATGAACTGCAGCTGCAAGCGGCACGCGCGTTGGACAGTCTAGCCTTCAAGAATCATCCCAACCAGCAGCAAATAGGAGAGTTTCAAGGTGCCATAAGCAGTCTGGTACGATTACTGGGCAGCAGCAACCAGAGAGTGCAGCTGCGAGCGGCAAATGCGCTGAACAGTCTAGCTTATAAGCATCCCGCCAACCAGCGGCAGATAGCAGAGTGTAAAGGTGCCATCAGCAGTCTGGTCCAACTTTCACTCAGTGGTGAACAAGACATTAGAGAACAAGCACGCCAAGCTCTGGAGCAACTGGATGTTAAGCCGGACACACCTGTTGGTAGGTTCTCCAGTGCTTCAAGCAGGTAGCAATCCACCATGTCATGCACAAACAGACATCTGTTGGGGGCTGGATGTGTGCGGTGCAGCTTGTGAAAAGCATGTGTCAATCAATGCCAGCGCACGAGCTCGGCCGGCTTCAGCGTGCTGCAGAGTTTGCATCCTGAGATCCTCCTATGATTGGAACCGTGGAGAGTACCATTGAAGACATTGAATGGTAGCTACATGTAATTACATTATAACCCTGCCTGTCTGAATAGCAACATCTCTTTGCATGCACCTTGACAAGCTCCCTCAAACATATGGTATTGCAGCAAGGTGCAGAAGAGATACATAACCACATATCATGCTTGACCTGCAGCCTCTGGAGTACCGATCATTAGTAAGCGGACTGCAACTGGTGCCAGAGACCATATTGCAATTGCATACGACTTGCTCGTGTCAGCGTCACTGAAGTCGACTGCAGAAGTATTGGACTTGGTGAGTGCAAAGCAACATACTAAAGCAACCGAGGCTTCAGTTGACGTGACCATCATGTGACCATTGAGTGCATGTTTGGCATGTGCAAGCATGAGTCATCTGCAGGTCCAAGCAAATGCCAATGCACTTCATAACTGCGAACATAACATGAAAGCAACTGCAAATCTCTTATGTTTGGCAACGGTGTGACACACATGTAGTCCAAGTGACAGTGTACTCGCATGTGCTTTCCCTCCTGTTTCCGCCTCTAAAAAGGGGTGCGGGGCCGATGGTCGTAGAGCTATGGCTGGTGGTTAACTTATATACATGTGCTATTTCGTACGGTTGTGCAGTGCACTGTCAACACTGCAAAGTTGAGTGTTGTCTGTTGGCAGCTTGCTACCTTGGCTAGTGTAGCTATGGCCTTAACGCTTGTTATATCACAAATGCTGTCTTGTATACCTGTCTTCCCACCAGGTGCAGAAAGCTGGCCTAAACAAGGCAAAGGCAGCACTCATTGCTGACCGGGTGACAAAAGTCCGTGGCGTTCTGCAGGTGGGGCAAGCATGATGTCTTATAATCTCTTCAGCATAATTCAACTATGTACCATCTATGTGTCCAGTCATACATGTATAAATACCCGGTTCCTGAACAGCCCTAGCAACAATGCCGTTGGCCCCATATCCCAGTGGTCTTCTGAATGCCAGGAAGACGTAAGATGTGTGAGCTGACACAGCAAGAGTCTCAGCTTCACTCTGATCAGGTTGCCTGCGGAAGGTGCCCCCCCCCCCCCCGGCAGGATTGCCAAGGGGGTGGGGGGGTGACCTGTGTGCACCGAGTCAAAAGTCGGCACATGGGCATCATTGCCCAGGAAACATGGGGATTTGACAAACTTCCATTTGAACCAGTGGACTTAGCAAGTTGAGTTGTCGTTGTCGTCATTGTTTGAGGTTGCTGTCGTGGCAGACAGAGCGACTCCTGCAACGTTGCATGGCTGCACTGCATAACCCGGCCATGAAACCATACAGGTCAGCCAAGGCAGCCGGCCCTGCAGGGCTGAAGGCTGTTGCGGCGCTGCGACCACAACGTGCAAATCTTGCAAACTGCAAACACCCGGCAGTGATTTGTGCAAGACACACAGTACAAGTGGGGGAGAGCTGCAAACCTCACAGCGGTTGAATCAGACAGTGCGGGGACTGGCAAGCTTTGCTGCTGCATGTGTTCCCGCCATGCCTGCTGCTGCTGAAGCTGTGAAAGCTGTTGTGCATGTTGTTCTGCGATCCGTTCCTGGTCCAGCACATGCAAGTCGCCTGTCGACGCAGTAAGTCAGAGATTTCCCGCCTATCAGCTGTGCTAGCTGCGTTACAGTCGTCGAACACGTGTCTTGCACCACTATTGTGACCTGGAAGACAGCTTGTAGTGCATAGCTTGCAGCTAAATCTGCTCTTTGATTCGCGTTTGATGGATTGTGCGATAAGCGTCTTGGGCATGGCCTAGCTGGGCTGATGTACCGGTACCGCACGTGAGTGCGAGGTCAAAAACTGCCTGCCTGTGGTATCTGCGTTTCTGATGTCGAATACATACCTCGCACGATGTTATAACCTGGGAGACACCCCTTGATCACCTAGTTTGCAGCTAAATCTGTGCTTTGACCCATGACAAATGACAAGACAGTGCGTGCTCTGGCCCAGCTGCGCCATGCACTGCCTATGTTTTCAAGATAACAAGCTTGTGTAATGTACAACGATCCGTGCGGGCTGGCCACACTTTGTGGTCAACTCTCGAAGAGTCACAGAACCTGGTGCCCGCAGTGCATGTCCGAAGAACGCTCACACGTGCTCAATGAAATCGTTCCTTGACTGTAATACATTGCACAACAAACCTTGCTGGCGAAGCATAACTGGTAATCGGCTGCCCAGGTGTCACAGGATTTGGTGCCCGCACCGCGATGCCTGTGCACCCGGAAACATGCTCAATGCAGTCGTTGTGTAAACACAATACGACTTTGGCCCGCCAGAGGCCGTAAAAGTGCCCCAATCGTTAGCGCATTTTCACCGCCGGCCCGAACTAGTGAGGCCCTGCAGCACCCCCCCCGAGGCGACCTCAACCCCCCCGTGCAAATTTTCTGATTAGCTGTGCGATGTTGGATAATGCTTCTATTAGGTAGATACCAATACTATTAACGTATTGTGAGCCCTACAGCTCTATGAGTGCCCCACAGATTGACTACGAGCCCGTATGCCTCGAGATGTTTGCTG
>NSMO01000727.1:0-11090 GCA_002588565.1 Coelastrella sp. UTEX B 3026
TAAGCTTGCTGCTGCAACCACCGCTGCTAGCAGCAGCAACAGCAGCATCAATGCGCATGCTGGCAAGGTGTGCATGCTGAAAAGACCTCATGACAGTGACGGTGTTGTGCCTCACCATCTGCGTATGTCGTGTGGAGGCAATGCTGATGACTGTTTAAGCAGACCATTGTGCTGAGGCTTATTGCAGATGCATTTTCAGCTGGATGCAGAAGGCAGGCATCGTGCTTGGGCATCTGTGTTGGGGTCTGGGGTTCTCGGCTCTTGTTCAGGTAGAGCTTGTGCAGCTGGCGCTTGAGGATTTGCAACCAGCAGCCATGCGCAGTTCAGTGTAGCATCAGCTTCGGTGGCAGTAGGAAGCCGAGCAGCATCGCGCAACACTCTGCCAAGCACCACGGGCTTTGTTTCCGTTATGGTTGGCGCTCGCTGACATAGCTGCTGGTTGTAAACACAGTCATGTTGCACTGCCAACGGTAGCAACACTGATGGCAGTATGGGATATCTTGAGGTTGAAGCCTTGGTTGGGTGAAATGTGGGGCAACCACAGTTGGAGTGGAAATTGTGGGGTAACTGCAGCAGCCACACAGCGGTTGTGTGGCTGCTTCCAGTGGATGGAGCTTGTTGCGATGTTACTGATGTTTGGCAGGGCTGCCAGCAGGGTACAACAGCCGGGGCCATCGGCGTGGGTTGATACATGGGCCTTGCTGGCCTTGCTGCATTGACTGCATTGACTGCACTTTGGACCCCTGCAGCCTGTGTCAGTGTCTTCCGTTGTAGTTTGTTGTGTTGTCATTCACCTTGCCAGCTTCTGCTGTGTTGGAGTCGGTCTAGTAGGTACAGCTGCAAGAATTCAATGACCATTGTGCTCAAACGGGCTCCCATTGCACGGCCAAGCACGACACCTACATGGGTGTCCGACATCGCGTTCCGTATGCATTGGTTGTTTATTGGGGTTCAATCAGAAGCTGTACTTGCACTTGAGTTGTGGCACCGTTAACAGCACTTCAAGGATGCCTGGGATTTGCGTGTCTGATGCAAGTACGACATTAAATCCAAAACTGCAATGGGTGTTGTGGTTTTTGCCTGTGAAATGGGGGTGGGGCCGATGGCGGGAATGCTATGCACTGTATGGCTGACGGGTAGCTCACATGGATGGCAAAAGCCGGGCTGAAGACATCCGCGTTGTATGAACACGACGTAGAGAGAGGCTCGTAGAACGTTTCTTAACAGTAGGGGTGTCACATGATAAAGCATCGGAAGTATATCCCATCGCAGTCTGCAACATAGGCACCACACTCTGAATGAGTGCGAACTGCCATGTCGAGCAGCCGCGGTCCACTTATTGTGGAGTCCAACGAGGCTAGCTGTGTGGGAAGGATAAGCAAACGGTCAATTGCAGAGGGGCCATCGATACTGCTGCTACTGGGTTTTTGCCTAGTGCCGGAGCTTGCGATACATCACATGGCTGCCTACTCTGCATTCCGATTTGAGTCAATGGACTAGAAAGGATGTTGTTCTTTCTAGCAGACAATCAACCTAATATAGCGCCGACAAGCGCTCCGGACGTTCAACCCACACACGACAGTGTGACTCGTATCAGCGGTACAAGATCACCAGCAGCAACAACCGCTGTGACCGAGATAAGATGCCGCCGAGTCAATATCATGTGACAACTGTCACATGAAAAAGCATCGGAACTGTAGACCATCGGGCAGTCTGCAACAAAGGCAGCATACTCCCCCCCTGACAGCAGCAGTTAAGATCCAGTCGACTGCTCTGCCAGAACCAAATGGTGCAGGCCTGAATGACTGTATCAACTACAAACCAAGACTAGGGGCACCCCATACTGGACAGCCCTTCACTTCAGACACAGCTCTTTCCAAGTAAATTCCCTTCAGCATTGCCGGACACAGTTAACTGCGCAGTTCGCTGGAATCTGCAACTCTCGAAAATCTGCAACTCTCAACAAGTGAGTGCAGTTTGCTGGAGTCTGACTAGAGGACCTGATGCAGTGCCCGACAGGTGACACTCAACATGAGTTGCATACGTACCCCTGGAATCATTCCAAAGTTTGAAGACACTTTGCATGCGACCTACACATACAACATCTGGTAGTGCTAACCGGGTTGGCACAAGCCATAGAAGCGGTCACTCCATACACAACCTTGACTATACTGCACTTCACCAATCAACCCCAAACAACAAACCACCAAAACAACAAACCACCAGCGCAGCAAACCACCAGTACATTTGAAACGCATAGTCCACTTCAACAGTAACTGAGCCAATGCAACAAGACTGAGCCAGTGCATAGTTCACTGTGCTTAGAGAGTCGGATCCACTGATATGGCTATCATGTTTCTGCATCAAATCACTCCTGCTCAACAGCATTCACCAACTATCACGAAACTATTACTTCTCTTACGAACCAGCGTGCTCGGAGTCGGACACGGTGAGGGCACATGAAGCGCCTGCCACAGGCACAAAATAGTCTGGGGGCATAATTCAGGAAGATAGCTGTGGAACTCAAGTCCATGGCACCACTGATCTGCCACATTGCCCCGATGGCTAGAAGCAATTCAGGTAGGCTCCCTTGTGCTGGTCAGTGGAGCCTATGCCAAGCCGCTCGTGACCCAAGGAGTCGAGACTACGCAATGGGTCAACCAATGATCAAATATGATCAAATTCATAACGTGCATGATAAGCACCAATACACCGCACAGACGGTATGCATCAAATCACTGCGTATATACACCATGCACCAATCCACACATGAAAACCATCCGTGCGTATATAGTGGACATCAAATCCACTCTCTAAACAGTACGCACCACTCTGTTATGCTGACTCTGACAAGCAACAGCTGTACAGATATTGGTGTAGTCCAACCAGCCATCAGTGCATGATCTTGAACGTCCAAGTGACATGACAAGAATTGTGCACTCTGTGCTGCAATTTGCAATCTGATACAATGGAACAGCCAATCACCATGCAACTACAATGGAACAGCCTCTACAATGGAACAGCCAATCACCATGCAACTACAATGGAACAGCCTCTACACTGAAACAGCCAATCACCAGCATGGAAATGTAACTGAGCCAATGCAACAAGATTGATGCGCTATCAAAGCTGCAGTGGAATGTAGCATGGGTCAATTTCTCAAATGCAAGCTCAGAACGCTTTGCAAGTACTAGGTAACATAGCAGTGCCTGTGTGACAATAGACAATCTCATGAGATGCAGCATGTGCTGCTCACTGATCTGAGATCCATGAAACATTGAACAATCAAAGTTTTCCCTTCCGCTCCATCTTTTCAGGCACTGCAATCACCAAGTCAACAGCGAAGGAGTAGCGGGAGCATCGCCGTCATGCATTAAATTTGCTTCAAATCAGTTGACCATAGTCTAGTGTAATAGCTCATTACCCAGTGCTAGCAGAACTGCGAAGTAACCTAGTTTGAGTGCGACCTTGTCATACCCAATGCTGCAAACTAGCCCAGTTTGAGTGACCCAGATGCACTGTCGCATGATGGTTGCAAGCCCTTTAGGTAGAGACCGTTCCTGTTATAGCATAGCTGTATAGTAGATGGCTCCCCACAGTTGCCTGCCACACTCTCCACTCTACAAAGCCAGGGTTCCACTTGTCCCGTGCACCATGTCCCAGTCCCATCTGTTACAACGTTGCAATCTGCAGTGACGGAAAAGTCACAGAAGCCGCTGAAAGCGAAACTCATACGGACTTGGCCAACGTTGCGCTTGTCGTCGCGCTCGGTAGTGACATTCACGGCACCTTGTTTGCCGTCGCATGTGTACCCGCCTTGGTAAGTACCAAGCAGCAGCCAATAGAGTGTGTCCAAGTTGTCTTGTGGAGGCGCCGACGGCTGTTGTTGCTGCACCGGCGGTGGTGCTATTGGCTTTGGTGGAGGGGGTGATGCTACTGGCTTCGGTGAAGGGGGTGGTGCTACTGGCTTCGGTGGGGGGGCCTGCGGCGCGGGCACCTCTTGTCCGGCACTGCAAAACGTCAGGGTCACGCCGTCCAGCCACATATTTGGGCTCTTGATGACACCCTTGTTCTCCAAGAGCAACCTTTGTGCTATTAGTTCAGACTTCTTGCTATCAACCGCATCAGGCTCGCCAGCAACCGCCTTAGCAACCTTCCACACGTAATCGGACGACGTCGCTCGGTATTCAACACATCCAGGCCGTGAAATCGATGGTTTCGCCTTACTGACCCACGCTGTCGCGCCATCGTCATTGTACAAATTGAATTTGATACCGAACGTGTCGCCGTCAGTACCAACGCCCGCCTGGTTGAATGCCACCTGCAAACGTCACACCACCAGCGCCATGATGTTGCAGCTCATTGACTGGGGCCGCATCCAGAATCAGGCTTGTTGGGCTAACAAGCTTGGCAAGGATACTCAAGGTAAGCGTTAACATTACGTATATGCAAGTCACTTGCAGAACCATAAGGAAATACTTTTGATAATGCCTGGGCTGGATGATTTCTCAGAAACTGGTGCATGACAGAGGTCTAGTGCTTCTGCTCCCTTAGTACTACATGACGCTGCTGTACTGCACAATCCCACACTGGAGGCTGTGTACACCCATGTTGGCTGGGAAACAAGCACAAACAAGTAGTGTAAATGTTGGGCAGATAGCAGCACCACCATCAGGCCCCCACACACCTTGCAGTATCCGCGATCACCCCAATTTTGGCCCCAACTGTTTTTGACTATCCAGTATGGTGGGTCAGCCGTTATATCATACCCAACCAACGCCACAGCATGATTCATTTCAAACACTGCACCAGGGCCTGCAGGGCAACACAGAAGGGCCCAGCCACTTGGTGTGCGCTTACTCAGCTTGATTCACAGCAGCAATGTGCCACGATGCTATGCATGTCCCAAGACCCATCCTTAAACCACTCATCCCAATTGTCAACAACACTCAGAGCTGTTGTAGGACAGGGTCATTGTGTTACAAGCAACGGCGCTCAAACAAGTGATGAGCAAATACTGCGATCCCCCCTACCACACCCCTCAGAAAGACTGTGTCATCACACACCTGGCCCTTTGTAAACCCCGTTGGGGTTTTTGTTGAAGAAGTCCTTGAAATCACTGTAGACATCCAACCTTGTAGCAACAGATCCATGTGTGCGGATCCAATCTTGAATCATCAAGATATCTACTAGTGGTTTCCAGCTGAAGCTGCCTTTTGAGAGGTCAGAATCTGTGTTGTTGCATGTGGGAGCACACGGTTGGTCCGGGTAATATCCCATGCAATCTTCAGTAACCGGATAGTTTTTATTCCTAGTGAGGGAAATCCACGCCTGCGGATGTTACAAGGCAATACGATGCATGATCACTAATTCAGACTTTGCCCGTGGTGAGGCTAATGGCTGGTCTCCGAGTGCAATACCGTATCACACTTCAAGGGGCCCCTCAAGCATATATGTGACTTGGCCTTTGCCTTGAGCGGTAGCATGCAGGGTCGATGTTTGGATGTCTACCTCTGGTAACATGCCTAGATAGGACCAAAAGATAAGGTGTGTCAGTCAATGAGGTTTCTTAATTGTATCTTGTGCCAGTGCCTTGGCGTTCAGGATAGCAACCTTTACCAGTGTCACGTCCGCTAAAACTGACCAGGATTCCGTCCAACATATTCCAACTGTTATCGCAGGTTCTGATTTCTCCTTCGCGCGGACTCTTGCAGAAGAAGAAGTCTTTCTCACTGATTTTGCTCGTTGCATCACGTTTCAGAGCGCATGCCATGGCAGTTTGGGCGGCTGCAAGGACCGTGAAACTGCACGGCAGCAGGTGCATGCACACAAGCACAGCAAAGCGTGTGAGCTTGCAGGGAAGTTGGGGGGTGGGGACCATGAGCAACTACACACGCAGCATAAACAAGCTAGGACCTACTATTGGTTGAACTCTAAGCCAAAACTTGCTGCCTATGAAAGTGATTCGCGTCACACGGTATCACAACACAGTGGAAAAGCAAGAGCCGGCACTGGTGAATCAGCAGCACAGTCCCGTTCTTCCAGAGCAGGCCAAATGAAGGCCTGCAAAAGACATCACCCCTAGATTGTGTCTGCTGACGTCGCGGTCGATGCTATATGAGCTCCTGATTGTGTTGGGAGGCACACTGCAGATGACGACAATCCCACTTTTGCAGTCGCCACACAACTTGCCTGACGCACGAGTTGCACTCTTGCTGGTCTTTGACTGGTCCTACTGCTGAAAAGCCCCCTGTATGGGATCGATTCCGTGAGTCATACGCAGGAGGCGAGGTAGCCACCCTCAATTGGTCCTGAAGCACAGCAAAGGAAATTCACAAGCCTGTGTGCATGATTCTGCGCCAAACACTGAGCAGCTTGGGTATCACTGAGCAGCTTGGGCATCCCAAATGACAACTGTCATGGGTCTACATGCGAAGAGCCGTTTGTGTGCTGCATCGCAAGACTCCTGGTGAGAAGCCCTCAGAAGGGCTGCCGTCCAGCCTGGAGAAGTTCTCGGTCTGCTGTACTTGGCGGTTCAGATGTTGATCTAGAGCAGAAAGGAAGAAGTTGCTGAGAAGCTGCCGCAAGCAGGCGCCATACCCCACTGCTGGTCGCCTTACAGTGACTGGGCAAGGCACGATCGGACGATATACGACACATAGACTGCGATTCATGCGTATAGCCTACTTGTGATTGAGTTCTGTCCGGAATCAGTTCGGATGCTACTACTGCTTACCCTCTGCTCCTTGGACACGCCTTGAGAGGCACACAGTGACCCGCTAGTGGTGCTGCATACACTTGCTTTCGAGTATTGCCTTAAAAAAACTGTGGCGCCCTCATACGTGGCTTTCCACTTGGCAGCGATCTGTGATGAACCCAGGGACGCCTTATTCTTACTGATATCCAGGCCTTGTCCCAAACAATGTGAGACAAACATAAATAGGATGGCCAAGCGAACCACCAGACCGGGCGTGCTTGCCATGACTGATTCCGCTCAGCGGGAGGAGCAAAATGTTCAGATCACGGTCTGCATGCTAAACTGTTTCATACCCATGCGTGCAAGTACTATTGCAGCCATGCAAAACAGGGATAGGTGGCTGCACATCGCACAAGGGCACAGGGTTGCTTAACGGACAGTGGTCGGCACACAAAGAGATCAATTTCAGACGATCCAACAGATGGAACGGTAGCGAACTACAATTGTCTGATTGCACCCGTCAGCTTGAACTGCAACCAGCAGCATCATTGTGTCAACCCGCTTTGCTGACTCGCCGCCCAGTACACTCGCTATATAGGCACCAATTCCTTACTTGGTTTCCTATGAGCGTCCACGTGCTGCTCGCGACGTGTTCCGCAACAGCAGTACTGCAGCTTTCGCCCGCAACTTGCTATTCAACGGTTGCACTGCAACCTCACAGCAACTTGCTAGTGCAATGGTTGCACTGCAGCTTCAAATCAAGGCGCTGGCGCTCTCAAAGACACTCAGAATGTGTGCCACGCATGCATCAGGGAGCTGTGTCAATCTGATGATACAGAGCTGCAAAGCAGATAGATGCAATCCTGAGGGAGCTGGACCCTGACTTCCTGCTGGCACGTATCTGCTACTGCCTATGAGTGTGCTTGCACTTGTATATGCAGGATTTGCTGTCTGAGGACACTCATGTCAGCCCATTTCTGGCGGTGCCAGATTCTGTTTGCATAACAAGTGCCCTGCAGGTGAAGGATGCCACTGGGCATCATCTCAGCTGCAATAGCAACAACCAAGTGTGTACTGCATACCAGTATACTCTTCAAAACTGCTGATTGCTTCCAGCAGATCTTGGAAACCTTGTCGTTATGCTTCACCTGCCGCATTGTCAACCTGCACAGCTTATTCAAGGAAGACACTCAAGAACTTCTCACAACGCAGCAGTAGCAGATTCCCAGCTGGAACAGTAGCAGCAGCAAGCGGCCGAGCCAAGCAGCAGCAGCTCCGGCATTAGCAATATGTACCAAGCAGACCAGGCAAGAGATGCCGGAAGATAAAGGCACAGAGTCTGGGTTGCCCGATGGAATGGTGCTGGTGAGTTGTTGAAAGCGAAATGGTGGGACATGCCAAGTCGTGATGAGGCGTGCCAGGTCACCTCGGTACATGCCAGGTCATTGTTACTGCAAGCTGACCCAGGGTACTACACGCCAGGTCATGTTGTCAAGGGTGACCTGTTGTACACCAGGCCATGATGACGCACACATGCCAGGTCATATTGCTATATGCCAAGTCATGCACAGCCAGCAAAAGACTGCAGCGAGCGGGACGCCACTGCTTCAAATGCCATCTGGTACCGGCAGTGTTGTAGATTTTGGCCAGGGTTCCTTTACCTGGCCTGTGAATACGGTCAGAGCAGGGGTATACAGCAATTGAATTCGCAGCACAGCAGTTCAACATAGGAGTCAGCACATCAGCTGAAGTATGCATTTATGCCTTCATCACCCGGTCCGTATTGGACTTTGCCTGCGTGTCACAGCACACTGCAAAGATTATGTCGTCTTTGCTGGCAATCTGCAGATCATCATTCGCAAGTGCTCATCGGCCGCAATCATTGAGATCATCACAGCCCTACGGCAAGCATGAGTTGACCCAGCAGGCTGGTGAGCAGAAATGCAGGTAGCCACAAGACAAGCTACCTTGCACTAAGTCGACAAGTCTTGCTGCTGTTTTGTCAAGGTAGTTGTAAGTAGTCCTGTCACAATGGCCAGAGCCTGATAGCTCTCTATGTGCACCTGTGCATCTGTCGGAGCTGTCACATTACACTGTACTTGAACGCGATCTGTGTTACATGGCAGCGCCTCCGGGTTCCAACGCCTGCAAACAGCACCCATATTTCATGGGGTGTGACCGAGCAGCAGTGTATGCCAAGCAATACACCAAGCCGGATGGTATGAAGCAGGGAGGCATCAAGTACTGGGATGCCCTGTCACCCACTACGCTGCGCCAACCTGATGCTCAGCATCTTCTGCGCAGGTGGAAGAAAGTACTGAAGCTGAATGGTGCAGCAGCACAGTAAAAGTGACTGAGCCATGCAACAAGTTGGATGCGCTGGCAATAGCTGTCCTATCCTAGCACAGTGTGCTTTGTATCTTTGGGGTCATCAGGGTGCTACCATTCAAGGGGTTTCCAGCAACCAGCATTTGGTAGAAGTGTGGCTAACAGCCGTGACCGGCACCATTTTGAGCAGCTGCTTTTCTGCAGCCTCGTACATCAGTATCATACATGCATACCTCATGGCATCTGTGCCGCAGTAGGCTTTTGTTTGCGATAGCGTGGAATGCAGGTAACCAGCACCGCTCAGTGTGATGAGGGTTTGTTCACTCCCTGGAAAATCCGCACGCGCGCGAGTTTGTCCTTGGGCGCATCACTACCAGCAGCATAGGCTTTTCGGCTGTTTTTTTGTTTCAGGCTGTTGCTGTGCATGTGTGTGCTTAGGTCCCTAGGTGTCAACTGCTGCGCTGCTGTGGCTTCAGCTGCAGTAGGAAGTGATGTGCATGCTGCCAGCAGTGCTGTCATGTTGACATTGGTTTCTGGTTTTGCTCAATGTGCATAGCATGCTAGCTGGGTATGTGCTCCAGCTCAGGGGCAGGCTGGCTGTCCATCAGCCTTGAGGTTGGTTGGGTGCCCTGTTGCTGCTGCTGAAAGGGTACCAAATTTGCTAGGTTTACAAGCTTTAGGGTAAAGCTCTGTTTGCAAGGTTGACAAGCCATCTGCAGTAACCAGTCTCTGTTGTATAAGTGAGTGAGCCAATGCAACAAGATAGATGCGCTGGCATGCTGCACTGCCATGCAAGTCTGTTGTGATTTTTTGAATTTTAGGCTCACTCGACTTAGCAGCAACAATACAGGTATGACGAGTTGAAAGCTGGTTTCTGTCTGCCAAGGGTCACAAGATGGCACTTGGCTTGGCTGCCAAATTGGGTTGAATTGCAAGGGCCCAATCATTGGATCCCGGATCCACTGGCAGTGCAGGCGCCCCCCCCCCGGGGCCCATTGCTGTGAATGCTGAGCTGCGACACGGCCGAGTGGAATAACGCCTTCGTAGTTGTACACGAAGCACTGCGACGAACAAGGTCTTCGAAGTGCGCTGCACTGGAGGCCTGCTGGTCTCTCTGGTGGCACCCGCGTCGCCCTTGCCTGTCGGGTTATTGACCAACCGTGTACGGAGGGGTCTGCCCGGCGCATACCTGTAGGCCTCGCGCGTGACCCCAAAAACAAAACTCATATATATCTCCAAAATTCGCAGCTGACAGAGCCTCTGCACCGAGTCACGTGTCTGGGAAAACAACCTACACCATGGTCGAGATTCGATCGCGCATAGCAAAACAGTCTGTGGCGGTCTAGATGCATATAAGGACGTTTTACGAGGCCAGTAAGCGCATGGATCTGGGGTCACCAGTAGTGCCATAACCAGTACACTATTTGACTGTAAGATTAATCGGTCAGGAACCCATCTCGAGACTTATGCAAACCAATTGATTACCTTTGCTGTCAGGTTGTACTATGTTATCGCATAGACATGCCCTTTGGTGCGTAAAGCTCTTCACGGTCGCATCAACCTCCGAGGTTGTCGGACATAACCACCCTGCTTGCTTATGGCCGAGCATCTTTTCCACAGACATTTCAGCCGAATGCTGGCGTAAGTCTCATCGGATTCAATAACTTGCTTTGAATGAAGCTATCTCTTGTAGTTAGGCGTCAGCAACAAAAGGAGGACTTGCGCTGCATGTTCCAGTCGCGCATAGGCCGCGTCAGCCATTTCTATCGTATCAACTGTAGTGTTCCTGTTGTACACGACAGAGGAACTGTTTAAGGAGCATCAGAGGCTGACACTGCCGACATCTACTTGCATTGCGCACACCCGACGCTAAGCTGCGGCACAGCGCCTGGTGCAACGATTACAAGGATCGGTAAGTTCTTATAGGCTAGTTTGGCTGCCTACAGGGGACGCGGACGGTTCTTCACGGACTCCAGAGTCTCTTTGCTACAGGGTTTGTCAAAAGTTTGAGCACTTTCAGCCACTTTTTGTGTATTGAACCTGCTATATACCAGCAAAGCAAACA
>NSMO01000728.1:0-18088 GCA_002588565.1 Coelastrella sp. UTEX B 3026
GCCTGCACTTCCTGCTCAGTGTGGGGGTCCATGGCTGCTGTGGCCTCATCCAGGCACAGCACAGGCACATTGCGCAGGGCTGCGCGGCACAGGCAGACCAGCTGCTGCTGGCCCAGGGACCAGGCCTGACCACCAGTGCCATCAACCTTGCCATCCAGACCACCGCAGGCCCTGACCTGGCCCTCAAGACCAGCCTTCTTGATTGCCTCCCACATGGCTGTGTCTGTGAACTCGCTGAAGGGATCCAGGTTGGTGCGGACTGTGCCGGAGAACACCACGGGCTCCTGGGGAATGATGGACAGGCTTGTGCGGAGCTTGCGCAGTGCCAGGCTGGCGACATCGACACCATCAACACGGATGGTACCCTTGTCAAGCTCAAACATGCGGTAGAGGGCCAGCAGCAGGGTGGACTTGCCAGAGCCGGTACGGCCGACAACACCAGCCTTCTCAGAGTGGTTCAGGCGGAAGGTGACACCTGCAGATAGCCACAGCAACATCATTGTCTGATCAGCAACTCTGTGAATGTTCTCTGAACGGACCTGGGTCGCAAGTGCGAAAATAGAACCAGGCGCATGGCTGCAGGACAGCACGGCCTGGCGCACGGCTGCAGGGACAGCGTGGCCTGGCGCACGGCTGCAGGGACAGCGTGACCTGGCGCACGGCTGCAGGGACAGCGTGACCTGGCGCACGGCTGCAGGGTGCGTTGAATACGGCCTAGCCAACAGTGTACTGCAGCAGCCGCACCACTGCCAGCAAAAGCAGCAGACCAACGTGTTGTGGACTCACCCTTGAGTGCATAGGGAGCAGATGGCAGGTACTTCATCCAGACATTGTCAAACTCTACAGTACCGCGGCGAGGCCAGCCGGCTGGAGCACCACCATCACCGCGGGCATCAACCGACACAACCAACTTGCCCTCGGCTGCATCCTTGCTGGCAGGACCGTCACTGCTGTACAGAGCATCACCCTCCTGGGGTGTCTTGGTGGCCAGCCATCCAACCTTCTCAGTCGAGCTCATCATGGAGATGGAGTCAGCAGTGAAGCGCACGGACCAGGTGTAGAACACAAGCATCTGCGGTTGACAAGCAGCATAGTGCAGTAGAGCAGCAGAGTTCAGTCACCGTTTCAATACACGAGATCCTTACTCAGAACCCCTTGCGCGCACAAAGCGCAGTGATAACAACTGCAGCATGAAACTGTCCAGGCTGGACCCTGCCATGCAGCTGCCCTCTTGACTTGCTGCTGTACCACACACTTGGCAGGAGAGGGAGATTATTGCACTTAGAGCAGGAAACAGCTGGGAATGGAACCAGGGCTGGGAGTGGAACCAGGGCATACCTGAATAGTATTTGAGAAGGCCAGACCGACAGTGGCAGGGCCCAGGATATCCTTCATCACCACAGCGAAGATGCACACAGCCAGCACCAGAATGGCACCGTACAGGTCGCAGTAGAAGGCCAGCCACAGGTTGAGGGACTCGGCGTTGAACAAGGCGCGGTGGTGCTCATCAATCTTGTTGGCCGCAGTTGCAACAAAGTACTTGTTCTGGCCAAAGGCACCAATGATGGGCAGGCCCTCCAGGGTCTCGGCAACTAGGCCGACAAGCTCACCTGCACAACAGCAGCATGGGAGGGTTGGTACCAACGACAGCGCTGGCAAACCAACTTGCTGCCAGAGTTTGTTGATCTCAAGCTATGCTCAGAAGATGCCCAACTCAGCAGGAACAATGTACGCACCGCCGCAGAGTGCGGCACGGTGGCAGGCAGGACAGGCACTGGTTGTGCTGACTGTGGCAGAAGGAGAACACGTCCATTCTATGCTGTGTACACAGTGGGGACCATAACGACTCACCAGCTGTCTCAGCCCTTGCGCCCTTCAGAGCTGTTGCAGCGGGCAGGTAGTACCTCAACATGATAGCAGTGATCAGGATAAGCACACCGCCAAAGGCAGCGAAGTATGGGATGGTGACACTGACGGTGATTACTGTTGAAAGCATAATCAGGCCATAGATGCCCAGGTAGTGGAGATTATCCATCAGGCTCTCATCCAGAATGTCCTGATCCTTGGTAAAGGCGACAAGCATCTCACCGACTGGGTTCTGCAGGAAGAAGCCGAGAGGGGCATACAGGACCCTGCAGGACAGACAGTGCAGGAACAGCAGGAGGTAAGAAACCAACCACAACTGTAGTACACCACATCATCCAGCAGAATTACTTGCACATCGAACAATCAGCAGCCAATATGCTAAGTATACCACGCACACAATGCACGACCAAGCAAGAGCGTTCTCCTGCTTCAAAGATACAAACTTGCTGCTGCACCTAGCTGCAGCGGTGCAGCTCGACATATAGTCATTGCAGTGCGCTAGACACCACGGTGGATGCATTTCCCTCGGCGCCGTTGCTGACCTCAGCAGTCCAATGCACCCACTCACCTGTGCAACATGTTCTTGTGCAGCTTGTTGGCACCCCACAGGCCAGCCATGTGGAATGTGTGACCGCGGAACAACATCAGCACCAGGAAAGCCAGAGTCAACATGCCATAGATGAACACATAGGCCTGGCCAGGAGCATTCAAGATGGGGAAGTTGCGGTTTCTGTACCAGCCTTGTGTGTCACCAGTCCACTGACGAATCCTGCAGGAAGCAAGAACATAATCAACAGCAACTGTCAGAAGGCGAGCACAGTCAAAGGGCAGGTCAGCAACAGTCAGCATATAAAAACAAACGATAGCTGTATCTGTACAAAGGCCGCCTTCTGAAGACAGCATGACCAAGGCCTGCATGCATGAGCATGGCAGTTTAGCAAGATGTGTTCAACTAAAAGCATCACCGGCTGAACTGATTGCTGATGCTTACCAGTAATCGGACATCTGGCGGGAAGTCTGTGCTGTCAGGAACCAAATCAGTGAGAAGAAGCCAATGGGCAGCCATGGCATCAGCTGTCCAAACTTCATGTAGCACCAGGTTGCACCACCAAGGGTCAGGGAGGTTGCTGGCTTGTCCTTCTTCTTGCCCAGGTTGTCCTTGATGTTGGTGGCTGACAGGGACAGGCCAGAGCTGGATGCTGAGGTGGTGCCAGACTTCTTCTTGGGTGCAGTCTTGCGCTCCTCAGCACCACCAGCTGCAGCCAACAGGTGGCTAGTGGGCAGGACACGGGACAGAAGCTGCTGGGCCTGTGCGTTCCATGGGCCGAAGTAGATCATGTTGCCCTCATCCATGATGGCGACCTTGTCACACTCGGGCAGGAACTCGACCTGGTGGGTGATGAGGACGACTGCCTTCTCACGCATGCTGTCCCTGAGCAGGTTGGTGAAGATGTGGTGTGCTGTGTGGTGGTCAACTGCTGAAAGGGCATTGTCCAGAAGTACCAGGTCACCATTGAAGTAGGCTGCACGGGCAAGGTTCAGGCGCTGACGCTGACCACCTGACAGATTGATACCACGCAGACCGGCCTTGGACTGGTCACCTTTGGGTAGGATCTGGAGGTCAAGCTCAAGGGCACAGTCATGGATGACCTGCAGGAACAAGACAGCAAGCAGTTGGCACTGTTAGCACCGTGCTGTTACTGGGACAGGAGACAAAGCTGTGATTGCATCAGCTCGCTGACATCCGCAAGCTGTCACTGCTTTGATTGACAAGATTTTGCAGACGAAAGATGGCCAGCAACCTCTCACGCCTGGGCAAACAATCGAAAATACACCATAGTGTGTTGCTGGTCGCAGCTGTTGCAGCCACCAAACCATGTAATGCAGCTAAGCCGTCATGCTGCACATTCAAACATACAGCACGCTGCGGATGTAGCCAAAACTGCCTACCAGACTCAGGCACTGATTGACTCACCCTGTTGTACCTATCCTCGTCAAGGGGCAGACCGAACAGGATGTTCTCGCGCAGTGTCAGGTTCTGGCACCATGGGTTCTGGGGCACATATGACACACGGCCACCAGCCTCAGCATGACCAGTGACTGGCTGCATGTTGCCCAGGATGGCGTGAATGAGGGAAGACTTGCCGGCACCGACACGACCAACAACAGCAACCAGCTCTCCTGGGGCAGCTGTGAACTCGGGCACGTTGAGGGTGAACTGGCTGTCTCCGTAGTGCCTGAACTGGGCATTCCGCTGCACCAGTAAATACAGCAGGACGGGTTTGTCAGCGCAAGCAGAGTGCAGGGGTGACTGACAAGCAGAGCAGATTCACGCAGCAAAGCCGCTGGTGTTGCGCCGGGCAGAAGCAAAAGTCACTGCTTCATGCCATATGAGCATGTATGCCATGCAGCTACAATCCACCAGCACAAAACAGACTCAGTTGCGAGCAGTTCAGACAGTATGCTTGCATCGCGAGCAAAAGCGGTACCACTCACAATCTTGACACCAGCACGGCTAGCCTTGCCAACACCCTCAGCGTCAGTAGGCACAGGCTCTAGCAGGAACTCCTGAACACGCTGGATGGCAGCCAGGGCCTCTGACAGAGCCCTCAGAGCCTTGGGCAGCACCACCAGAGGGAAGCGCAGGATGTTGAACAGGGACAGGGTGGTGAAGGCAAGGGTTGCTGGCAGGCGGCCAACCATCATCTCATAGGCAGCGAAGATGACACAGGCTGTCATGGGAGGGGTACCGAACACCATGGTGATGTTGATGTTCTTGATGTGGGCGTTCTTCCAGTGAAGGGCCATCTCGCGCTGGCGGATCTTGGCAATTTCCTGCTCAAAGAACTGCTCCCTGTGGCGCAGGGCAGCAGCATGAAGGCGGGTGATCAGCTCTCACACCAGCTAACACTAGCAACCTGTTGGCTGATGCACAAGGTGCCCAGGCAAGGCTACTACCACCTAACAGACACAACGCTCACGAGTGTGGAACACACGGAATAGCAGGAAGAGCTGCAGATTGTGGTATGTGGTGGCAGCTGCCATATATGACTTCACAAACACACAGGCATATGAGATTAGGCATTATACCTACCACCCTACCACACGAGTACTGCAGTAGTCAGCAGATGCAGCTACAGCAGATGCATCTGCAGGGCAATATCCTCTTACCATGCGTAGTACTTGACCAGCTTCATGGCAGGCAGAATCTCCTGGATGATACCACCACGTGCCTGCCTGTTCTTGGCATTCTTGTACTTGTTCTGGATGATCTTCCAGCCAAAGATGTACTGGCAGGGCAGCACAATGCAGATGACACCCCAGCCTGGCAGAGCATAGACCTTGACCAGCACAGCCAGGATGGTGAGGATGGCACCGGCCTCAATGGGGGCAGTCCACAGGTAGTGAATCTCCTGGCAGCCATCGAAGATCTTGGCAATGTCTGATGCCATGAAACCCACGGCATCAGCAGCCATATCCTTGCTGATGGTGGCCATGTTGAAACACTTCTTGCAGATGGCATTGCAAAGTGCAGCTCGGACGCGGACACCAACGGTCATACATCCGTAGCCCATGCGCTGAAGCATGATACCTGCAAGTATGGGAGTGTGAGCGCATGAGTGAGGGCCATTGATGGAGAGGTGCCAGGCATGAACGGGCAATACAGGAATGCATTGCAGGCACTGAGTTCCTGCAATATTCGATGTGCACTGGCAATGCATGATGGCTGCTCCAGTTATCCGAACTATGCCATAGCATTACCAGAGGCTGTTGGATGCGATTCAATCAGCCTAGCCACTCCCAGAGTGTGCTAAATCTGAGGAACTGACAAACTGTCACCTACCCAGAAGCCAGGCGTCCACGAAGAAGAAGGCAGTAAGGATCCAACCATTTTGCAGACCAGCAAAGGGTGCTTCGTTGTTCACGAAGGTCAGCAGACTGCGGATGAAGAAGAATGCTCCAGAGATGACACTGCAAGACAGTAGACAACAAAGAGCGTCAGTGCGAGTGCTTCCTGCATAGGGCGATGACGCTGAACGCAGTAAGAATAGTACAGGTCTTTTATTTGTGTGTCCAAACCACAATCTCACCAGAAGGACCACACAAGCTTGAACAGCCCGGCAATCATCAAGTCCTTGCCGAAGGTCCTCCATAGCACTTTGCGAAGGTTCGGCTGCCCTGCTTTGACTGCTGTGTCCCAGTTGGCTACGAAAGACTCATATGCGACGTCTGCAGTCTGATCGGTGGGCAGAGGGAGCTCGTGCACATCAACCTGTCCTGTCTTAGCCTTCTTGACTACATTGTTCATCCATCCAAACGACAAGCGGTTGAAGAAGCCAGAGGTCGCTTGATCGGGGCAGCGACCACCCATCTTGGCGAGCTGCGAGCAGTGGCAGCACTACAGCTTTGTACCTGCTGTAACAAAGCAGGCTTTATCTATGGCCGACCGTGCTACGAGGTACTCGAAGAAGTGCTTGCTATTTATAGCCATGTGATAGACCGGTGGAACTGTCTACCATATCATATCTACCATCTGATGTCTAGGTCAGGTACTGCCTTGTGCCTCCCTGTTCAAAGACGCTGCAGGCGAGCAAATTGGCAATATTATCGCTAAACCTAAATCATTTTGCCAAAAAGTATGTTTGGGTTGCATGATGAGAGGTCTCGCGAACGACGTAGTCTCCTAAGTAGCTATGAATCATGATTTGGCAGGGAGCTTTGGCACAGGGTCTGAACTTTTTGAGGGTGAAAGCGCTGACATATTCAGCGAGATACAAGACATTAGTAGACAAGTGTACAGTATTACAAGCACCGTTCAGGGCAACCAACAAACCGTCAGCTTTTGCTTTGCCACGTGGTTCGCACAGCCGTACGGGCCACGTACGAACTCGTGCATTGTTTGGCTGCAGGCACATCTCAATATGTTCAAGCCAGCTAACACCATATTCGGTGATGCGTAATGCATCGTAGCGTGATTTTGAGCACCCTTTGCCGCCCCTGTGTGTCCTGAGCAGCACTGCCGAACCTAGGATTGCGCGGGAGCAGCGCCGCTGCCACTGACAGGGCTCGACCAGCGTGGAAGCTTCCTGCTGATACAATGCTTGTCTGTGAATCCGTGCACCCGCTTCTGCTGCTCGATGGAGGCGGTTGCTGGCTGTGCCAACCTTCTGTCAGGTTAGCGGAGCGCAAAATCATCTCATTATCAGGCACAACCTGATGCAGGAAGTGTACAGCATGCGTTGATCGTCCCTTCCTGACCACCGGCGGACCTCTGTTTGCAGCTCGGCTCCGGCCCTGACCCAAGCCCCAGGCCCCGGGCCTGAGGCCATACTGATGGTCCACTGCAGATTTCTGAACAGCTTCTGCCGACCTACAGTGTTGCCAGTTTGGAAGCAGCAAGACTCACGGTAATATCATGTTCAGTTCAGCAACAGCAAGCACCTACATAAATTCAATTCAGTGAAAGCATTCAGAGTGAATCAGCAATTGACCAGCATCTGAAGTACTGCCAATTCAAGAGAGGCGACACCTTCAGATCTGCCCTGCCGCTCAGCGGCACGGTGCCAAGCATGGCGACTCAGCCTGAACGGCTTGTGTCTGTGGTCTCTCTCGGCTTAATCCTCACCGTCATGGGCCACTGGCCATGATGGCCTGGGACTAATGATCATGACCAGCTAGGCCCAAGGCGGCCTGGTGCCTTGTCGTCCTGGCCAGCTGGCCAGGTGCCATGCTACAGTTGCCTTTGTCGAGCTCAGTCCGACTGGCACTACTACTGGGCTGATGGTATGGTGACCGTAGGTTTGCTTGAGCACATCCTAGTCCTGTGAGAGGCACCTGAACATTGTCTTGGCTACCAACTTGAATGCACTGCCTGTACTACCAATATGATATTGGTCTGTACGCATCTTGCTGCATCTGCAGTGACTGCATGCTGTTGGCCACGTTCGTTGCGGCCATGCCACTGTGTGGAAGAAGCGTTAGTAGACAGTTGATTAGTAGTAGTTATAACTGTCGCAGTCGGGCCGGTGATCATTCCGAAACCCTGCCGGGCCCCCCAGCACCCATATGGTGGAATTGCACCGGTCAGCCGGCAGTATATTGACACTAGCGACATTGATGAGATGCCAGACTTCACATTGATTGCGGCTGAGTTGCCAGCTGCAGACTTCACATCAATTGACTACAATCCACGCTCATAGGCCTGTTAACAACTAGTCTCAAAGACACACTAGGATACTGAAACAGGCCTTGTACACTGCGACCAATCCGGCCCCAGCTCACTTCAGAGAAGCTTTCACTCTGTACTGGCCAGTCAAAAAGGCTAAGAATGTGTAAGCGCTATACAGCTATACACACACAAGGGTACCAGAATGACAATCAACAATGCAGGACACTCGGTATCTTCTTGCATTGGCCAGTCACTTTTACTCAGCAACTATGTACACTTGCCAAGTTGCCCACTGGATGGAATAACCCGGCCCCATGACTATGATACCAATGCAACGACTCCGCCGTGATTATAAGGGGGCGCAATCAATGCGGATGGGTCACAAGATACACACCAAGATACTGTCTATATGTGAGCTATGCAACAAACACTGCCTGGACAGTACTAAAGCAGCCTTGAGTACCGTATATGCTGCAAATTATGCAGCCAATGCAGCCAGAAAGCCCAAGGCGAACACAACTCCAATCCACATGCTGCACACCCTCCCGCCGTGCACACAGGCTATGTTTGGACGTGGTGTTGACATGAGCCAAAAGCCACTGCAAGTATGCTGCTAGCACACAGACGGTTGTACAACAGAGGTATCTGCCCTGCTACAACAGCACTGCAACTGTGACTGCACTACGTACTAGTATTGGTTGCAGTAGAAGCCCCTGCCGTCCAGAATGCAGATTGGGTCGGGATTTGCGCTCTGCATCTGCCATTTCTTCTAATGTCATGAACACAATACTGACGTAATGACCACGGTACTGAAAGCACAGAGGGGCCAGCTTGACCCCGATACACAGGCCTTACTCCTTATCAGCACATTACTAAGCAGCGTCCACAGCTGCATTCACCGCATGCTCCTGCTCAACGTGTTGGCACCCAGCAAGTACCACACGCAGCTGCCTACAATGGCAGCGCTTTCTGCAGAGCTGGCAAATCCCTTGTTTCCACCACATTCAGCAAATCAATCTGCCCCGAGCACGCCAGACTTGTCCGCAAGTACCCCCAAACATGCTCTGCAGCTGGGTTCAAGCTCAATGCCCTGACATAATACGCTGCACTGGCCATGTAATCGCCCAAGTTTGCATAGCTGATACCCATGTTGGTCCAGGCACGCATGTAATTGGGTTTAAGGTCCAGGGCTTTGCGGTACGCTGCTACTGCTTCACCGCTGTGACTGTAGTTCGCAAGAGTGGCTCCCAGCTTGTTCCACAAACTGCAAGAAGTACCAGAGCAGCCGAGATGTGAACTAGCTTGGCCGTGCACACACAAGGCATTGACTTGATGCTGCTCGAATATGCAATCATCGGCAGGGTCCCATTCCCGCCCCTGCCTTTTTTGACACCGGGCGAACCCAGCAAAGCATGACAGCTAGCACAATGGCTACAGCTGGGGTCAGCAGGGCTCAGCAGCAGCTGGCATGCTACAGCAGCAGAGAACCCAGCAGAGGCTCGGGATGCAAAGAACTGCTGTCAGTTTGCGACATGCAGTACAATGATTTGATTCAGCACATGAAAAGCATCAAGCAGGTGTATTCTAAACCCACCTGTAATCTCCAGGCCGCAGCTCCAGAGCATTCTGAAACGACTTGATTGCCCCTTCATACCTCCTATTCAAATGATGCAGTACACCCAGTGCCAGATGCAACTCTGGGTCTGCAGCACCTGGCCCTGCTAGCACACCCTCAAACAGTCGTACTGTATGACTGAGTGCTTGGCTGCTGTCGAGCGGTGGGCCTGCTGCAGCTGCTGCGTCACGGTATGTGGGGTGGTTGGAGATCCAGCGGTGCAGGAAACCAAGAGCTTCACCTGGCGAGGCAGAGGCAGATCACATCAGTACAGCAGCAGGGGTTGGATCTTCAGTTGTTGTACAGGTGGTGAGTATACAGCACGCATATTCCACTGCCGCCAGCAGCATAAGTTGTCCTGGCAGATCACATCAGCTGTGTGCGTATCTAGCTGCATAAGCTGGACATAAAATGGAAATAAAACCAGAGAGTGCTAGTTCCAAGAATATTGCAGTGTTATGCCAATCCGACTCTGTTACCCAGTACACCTGTTGGTGAAGAGTACCACCTGGAACAGTGAAAGCATCCACATGTAGCTTGCCTTCTTTTGAAAGGAACAGCTGGTTGGAGGTCAAGCTGCACAGCACAGCACAGCACTACCGGACAACGACCACCAGACAGCGCACCCCCCCCCCCCACCTGCATCTAACTCGTTGGTGTGGCTGACCCCTAGTGCCAGCAGCACCTCTAAATTCTCTGGGTCAGCATTCATGGCCTTCTGCAGTGCCGCTATGGCTTGTCTGTCGTCATCATTCTCAGCATGTACTGTGCCCAACAGCCTCCAGGCGGGGGCGTTCTCAGGGTGGGCACGCACCTGTGAAAACATGGTCACAGCAGGCATGGCGGTCGCAGGTCCAGATCACCGACAATTGACGCGAATCACTCAATGACAACGGACTATCAGCAGCTTTGGAGAGCCCTGCTGCTAGAACACTCCCAACAGAGAAGATGGCCGCAGTATAACGCAAGTGAGATTCGGTATGGTGTGCACAGCTTGCAACAGCCCAACTGCCCCATCCTGCACACACACACATGCTGAATTGTTGAACACTTGACCCTTGCAGGACACTGCCAGTGCTTGAAGTTCAGATGTCCTCCACATGCAATGGGGGCACGGCCCCAGTCATCTTCTGCGCCACGTGCATATTGGGCTGCATTCACTGCAGCAGGCTGCTGTTTTGCTGTTGGTGGAACTGAACTACAGGCAGGGCAGTTGTCAGCTGTAGCTTTGCTACAGTTGGCATGATGGGTCCCTAGCCACCGCGTCTGCGCCCCCTTACCTCTGCTTCTAGTGCTAGTGCTGCTTCGCTCAGCAGCCCCCTCTTGAAGAGGTCCTTGCCCTTCTCCAGGGCAGCTGGATCACCAAGGAATGGATTGGTCTCTGAGAACTCATACTCACCAATGGCCCGCGGAGACCTCTGCGGACATAAAGCACGTGGATGCAAGTTGACACGTGGTTACAGCGCATGGCATAACAAGTCATGCACCAGCTTCACATCGACGCACACGTGTGCACAATATTCAGACTCCCTGTGCGGCTGCCATTCGCCTCACAGGACAAAGCCAGCTGTACACAACCAGATCGTAATGGACCTGGAGTATCACCTAGTCACTGGCTGACCATGCCAGCAAGTATAGTATGTTACGGCACCACTTACAGCTGCTCCTTTGGCATAGAGAGCCTCCCAGTCTGCTTGTGTTTGATCATCCAGGTCATGCTCAAACTCAGCAGCCCAGGTTTGTGCACCACCAGAACCTACAGCAGTGCAGGCAACACAGCAAACAGACAATAGGAGTGCTGCAGCTGCTGTCATGAACACACATACACCTTCATACCAGAGCCTCTTGCAGGCTACACGCACGTGCAGCTACATACACGCAATGCTGGTGAATTAGCAGCAAGCAGGCGGAGGACTACCTGGCAGGATAAGGAGACAGACCCAGAGCCTTAACTACAGCAGACCATAGAAGGTAGTCACAGGCAAGGAGGACACACTGCACCGAAGCAGAGTCTGGCATGGTATCATGGGGGTGAACACAAGACCACCACAGCCAGCACAGTGCTGCAGCAGGTGCCAACCCACCTACAGCTGCCCAGGCTGCTTCCAGTTCTGATTCTGTTGCCCCATCTCCAATGTTGATGTTTGCAAACCCTTTAGCAAACTCATCCGCCCAGTCACGCTGTACACCCGGCTGCTGCTGATGCTGCATGAACTCACTGGACCAATTGCTAGCTGCTGCTGCTGCGCTGCTGTTGGCACCAAACTCAGCTGCCCAGCTGTCAGCTTTGCCATTGGCTGCGGCAAAGTCTGCTGCCCAGGCTTCACTGGCTGGCCGTTCAACGACCTGCAGTGTAGCAGCAGCACAGCAGGTTAGCAGCTTAGGTTAGCAGCTTGATACAGTAGCTGAGGCGCATGTTGCAACCACCTGAGTCGTTGATGACAGAATTGTCGAGCCAGGCTACCATGCACTTGCACAAAAGACGTCACAAAGAGAGGAGTACGTGGTGCATGATTTCTTCAAGGTCAGCTGCTTGATGCAGCCGCTACATTGCAACAGTTTCGCTGCATCAGAGATGCTGCGCTGCCTCAATTTGGCCGCCTGTTGATCTGCAAGCGACCATAGGTAACTGTAGCAGGACTAACAACATCATAGGCCCAAATGGCCAGCAAAGCAAACGCTTCCAGGCGACACGACATGGAGTAGCATGCAAGACTTGATCAGCCCTCAACGTCAGTGGTATTTCACAGACGTGAGCAATTTGCCACTGCTGATAGTCTGATGCAGCTGCTATCTGCCATTGCTGTTATCTAGCATCCTACCTATTGAACAGACGACATATGAAGACAGAAGTACAATAGCCTTTGGAGTTATCAGCAATGAGTCTGCTGCAGCCTTGGCGGGAACAGCAGAGCCCTGCAGCTGCAAGATGTTGGCTGTACACCAGGTTGTGCCACATACAACTACACCAGGCAGTGCGTGTAGTACGCCATTCAACACACAGCAGCTTCAAGCACACCTTGTTATCGTCAAATGTGAGCTCCCCCTTGCTCATCTTGCTCAAGAACTGGAAGAACTTGCTGTTACGCATTTTCGGATCACCATCCGCAGCTAATGCATTGACTAGCCTGGCACTAGTCGCCCTGGCATCTGCTGCAGCAGCGGCATTAGCAGCAGCACTAGTAGCTGCTGACTCCTGCACTTGCTCAAACTCATTAGCCCAGGATTGCGGCCCTGTCTCCTGTTTGCTGAACTCTTCTGCCCACCCAGCCGGCCCCCGCTGCTGCTGCTGCTGCTGTACTGCAAAGTCATCTGCCCAGCCAGTAGACCGCGGTCGCTGCTGCTGTTGCCGCCAGACGTCTTCAAAGGCTGCTGGACCTGCTGCTGCTGCTCTGGCAGCTGCTGCTGCCATTTCTGCACCAACTAGAGGCTCTGGCGGCCGTCCGCGTGCTACTTGATGCTCCCAGAGTGCTGCCCATTCTGGTGGCGCTGACTGGTGGGGCAGCTCTGCTGGTAATGATGCTGGATCTATAGCTAACGATGTTAACAATGCAGCTACCTGCAACAAGCAATGAAAGGTTGAAAGAACATCAGCATGAGGCAGCAGTGTCACATGCTCAGTGCCACTGCAGCAGGTAACGATGCTGGATCTATGAGTACCGAGGCTAAGAGTGCAGATACACGAGCCTGTCTTGCGGACATGTAATCAGCACAAACGGAAGAAGAACAAACAGCGTGATTTCAGAACCGCCTCCAGATACTGCTGGCCAGCAACAGATAGTAGCATACATGTGACAGCCACTGTGAATTGCTGAACTTAACGGTGCCAGACTCGCTATGCACAGCGACAAATGCTCCATAGGATGCCATGACATCACATCCACCTGCTGACCTGCTGCCTGCAACAGCCCCTGCAGGAAGCCTGTCAATGTGCTGCAGCAGGCACAGCCTGCAGTTGGCAACAAAATCCAGGGCCTAAATGCACGAGCTAATCACATGCAGGAGCCAACCCACCTGCTGATCTGCCACCTGTGCTCCTGCATCTGCTCCGTACATTTGCCTAGCCAAGATTGTTGCCCTGTCTCTCAATCTTACTGCGTCTGGTAATGATAGCTGCTGGCCTGGCGGCAATGCAGGCATGCCCGGGTGACCCCTGGTGAGAAAGGCCTGCAGGACAGATAACAAACAGCAGCAATAGGCAGAGCGGTAGGTACATATGCTATATGCTGACCCTGCAAGGCTTGCATGCATCACAACTGCCACCGCGTCATGCTGTTGCTGAAGGGTCTGACCAGTTTGCTGCTGCTGCTGCTACTGCTACTGCTGCTGCTGCTAAAGGTTCTGTAACACCCCGCAGTCTGTCAGGCACCCTGCTGCTCTGCTTCCAATCTGATCTCCACGTTATCGGTGGCAGTAGATGATGTACTGGCACTCCACGCGTTGCAAGCACCACAACTGCTGTTAATGGGTCGTGATAGGTCTAATGATTTGATTCATTGCTCGTGCTGGTTGTGCTAACAGTCTGCTGTCTGCCAGACACGCAGCTGTCGCACCTTGAGTGTTGCAGCCAACATAGGCGGTGGCGGTTGACCAGGCATGAGGGCACCAGGTGGTAACTGCCCTGGTGGCATCTGCGGCATACTCTGCACAGCATGAACAGCATTCACAGCAACGTTCAGCAAAGCACAGTGTAAAGCAAAGCAAAGCACAGAACAGAAGGCCATGGCTACTAGCATTCTATCTACAGGACACAAGCACGAAAACAACAGCGAGTGCTGCATTCTATTTTGTTATGGCCAGCTTAGAGGTACTGGTGCAATGGCGCTAAGTCAGCTTGGGCTGTGCATGCTTGCTCTGTAGCAGGGTCTGGCCATGGAGGCCTGAAAAACATACATCCTATCAGCAGCTGCATGACTGGTTCTACCATGTCACAGCATCTTGCTACCCCAGCCTGCTGCTCCTGCGGCTGTTCCCCCAAACTTGCTATTTGGTAACTGTTGCACCGTTGGCTCCATACAGCTGCAGCAGCTGCTTGATTGTCCTGCAACTCATCCCGCAGGCTGCTGGCAGCATATGGTCTAGTATACCTGCTGATGCCTTTCAAACTCTGCCACCATATCCGCTGTATGTCTGGCTGCTGCTGCTGCTGCTGAAGATGACGGTCCAGCTCCTGGAAAGAACGCATCCAAGTGGGCCAACTGCAACACAAAAGTGGGCAATCACCAGCTAAGGGAGCATATATGTACCAGCTAGGCAAACAGCCATACTGGCAGATCAGCAGTACAAGTTACCGTACTTGCTGCTGCTTTGCCTGTCCAATCCCTTCTCGACGGCATACGTTGCGAACTCTTAACGCACATCTGCTGGCTACTTGGCTTGGGCTGTACAGGATGGCTCGGTGGATCCTATTGCTGGCCAGCCACAGACGGAAGTGCAGGACGCTGACATAAAGCTTCAGCGGTCACTGCTGTCAGCTGACATGATGAAGCTGAAGCTGCTGCATAACCCTTGTGTCGTATTTAGGTACGTACCGAGCCAGATGGCTGTGCCATGCCTGGTACATGTATGCTTGCTGAAGCAGCTGCAGCTGCTGCAGCTTCTGGCGTGATCGGAGCATGCTGAGGAACCACAGGGCCTTGCTGGACGGGCAACTGCGACGTGAGGCAACACATGTTATGTTGATACGATCACAAAGGCGGTGCATGTTGCGGGCGAAGGTGTGCATGGGCCATTCTTACATCTCTCAGCTGCTCCTGTGTTTTGCTTGCCCCGCCTAGCAGCTGATTGACTAGGGCGCCTACGGCGTTTGATGGACCTGCTCCATCAGAAGGTGTGCACATGTCACTGCCGGTGACGAGAGTGCGGAGCGACATCGCGAGGTTTGGCCTGAGAGGCAGCAGAAAGGCCGTGACAGTCTGCTGTCAGCTGCCAGATTGCGACCCCACGGCAAGCAAAGACCGCAACTGTTTGGAGGCACAAGGAGACACAGTGATACGTGTTGAGTGTCACAGCATGCCAACAGTACTAGGCACATGCGTTGTGCCCGCTGAACAGTGAAACAACTGAAGGCGCCTGTATTGTGCACAGAAAACCAGCAGCAAGTCACAGGCCGAATGAAGGTGCTATGTTAGTGCAGCGAAAGGCAAAAGTCGCAGCACAATAGCATCCTGTCAGAATTATGAGCGACACCTCGTCGACGTGGCAACTGTCGCTGGGGCGCTCAACAACCCCCACCGCACTGCTTCAAGGACAAAGACTGTGCTACAACTTATTAGCTAAGCGTTCTGAATAAAGTGATCAGAGTCGGTACACCAGCTGTGGTTTGGTTGCCCTGATAGTGCTGAATTCGCAGTCTGCACTGGGTCCCGCGTGTTCATAGGCTACTTCAAGACATACCACAGCTCCACCAAGGCGCTGCCGACGATGAACTGCTGCATGCCGTCCATTTGATCCGAAGTTGTGCCTCTCTAAGTGGTGTCTTCGACACTGAGCCGGTTGCATCTGTTCAGTCATCAAAGCAGCTCGTTCCATTGTACAGCGAGTATTGTAGCGTCTATTGGCACAGGCGCCTCGCGACATGTCCGCTGGGGATGTTCCGCAAGGTGCAGCAGCAGCAGCGGACTGGCCAGGTGCAGGTGAGCATGAGTTGATGTGCTGCGCCGCAGCGAACGCATTCGCAACATTGGATGTGGCTGTTGCATGTTTTAGAGGTGCTCTAGTGTGGCTGTGTGTACTGGCATAGGCGAGTAGCCCACCAGAAGCTGCCTCGTTGCCTCTTGTCTTCCTGCAGACAAATTTGTTGCTGTACAAGACCTGTTGGACCGCAATGCAGTGCTGATAAAGCAGATCAATGACAACCACACCCTGCGTACACCAGAAGCCTTGCAGCGGAATATTCTGCTGATAACGGAGCTCAACAGCAATGTACAGCAGATCGTTGAGTTGTATCAGGATCTGGCAGATATTCTAACTGGCTCACAGGCGGAAGCAGACGCACAGCAAACCATCAGCTGAGTGGTGCTAGCCCGGATCTTCCCACACAGAAACCATGCTTCACCTGCCAGTGAAGCATGCTGCGGTCCACCTTCTGGGTACTTGGCCAACACATGCAGCAGCATCTGCAGCAGCGTCCTCAAGTATCACGGCCTGCATGCCCAGGAACGAATCCAAGATAGCTCTCCAGTATGTCAGTGGGGTGTCTTGGACGTGTCAAGCACTTGTCTGAATCACGGACTGCATTGGGCTGTGAGTGATGTGGGTCCGTGACTTGTTCAGCAGCGCTGAGCGTGCCAATGGATGCAACGACAAAATCCACCACATGAATCAGGATACTACCCTTGGTCGTGCTGCAATATGCACTGCTTTGCTGCGCTTGGGGTGCGGGGGCAGGAGACTGCATTGCAATGGTGCATGTACAGGGAGCTTGTTGATGTGCGGCACATCGGCTGTGCCTGGAAGCGCCTCATGGTGTGGTAAACCGACCATGATCCTATCACATGATTGCTGTCAGCACAAGCCTAGCAGCAACCCACTCGACATTACTATGTTGGTGTTGGGAGCGGGTCCAGCACAGCACAGCAGCAAGGGCACGTGTGTTTGCACTGATTGATTGGTCCTAGTGTGGCTCACCACAGCTGCAGTGTGCAGTGCCATTCTATTTGCCAGAACCCGTCTACAGCAGCCCCGGGCGATGGTCAGTTTGTTTTGCTGCTTATATCTTTTTCACCAGTCCGGCTGAGACAGGACATATCAGTAATCTGTGCTATTGCTGTAGTTGGGGTTGTTTCCAATGCAATTTAGCCGGACTGATTCAGTGCGCTGTGAAGCCTGCTGTGTGGTTCTGATGGCTGGCTAAGACAGTTGGCTCCTCTAGTACGTGTTATTTTGTAATGTCGGTGTTGCTGCACTTTATGCAGTGCCACTGCGGCGCTGCTTATGTGTGTCAGCGGCGGCCGTTGTATGATACTTGTATGCAGGCCCTGCAGCGGCCGCTTGAATGACACATGACAGTGCAGCTCTTGCCAGCGCAATCAACCTGTTGCATGGCTCAGTTACTTTCACATGATGTGACACGTGCACATAGCCCAGTCGCTACCATGTTTCCAGCGTTTTGGCATAGGATTGCGCATGTGTTGGGGGTCAATCATGAAGTGCAAGCGAAACAAGCTTCAACCTGGCCACTGACTGACTGCTCGTCCAGTACAGAGTGATACAGTGTGCTGCTGCTGCTGCCTGATTCTTAGCTATTCAGCCGTGGCCGCCGCAGTGCAGCATCCCCAAATGCCTCAGGCTGCACGCTGTGCATTAACATAACAGAAGTAAAAACTTCATAAGACTTTGTGAATAGTGAAATGCATGAAACACAGGTAGAAGCATGCAGGCTGGTGAACAAAGCTGGCTTGCCTGTATGCAGAGTCCCCGCACTGTCTGATTTCACG
>NSMO01000728.1:18098-28926 GCA_002588565.1 Coelastrella sp. UTEX B 3026
GCTCGTGGGCCGCGACTCCCGTGAGCTGTAAAGGAAGGGATTGGCACTGAGGCTGCGTGTGGGACCCGAGAACCGATAGCCGGGATACTAACCTGAAGGGAAGACATCACAAGCAGCAGAGAGGTCAGTGGGCCGCGGCCCACTGGAGCCCCGCTGCGGCTCAGTGATATACGAGCTTGCCAGAAGTCCTGTAGCCATCCTGACAAATCCCTCCAGATCCCTCCCATGAAGGCTCGACAAAGAACTGAGTAGAACAACTGACGGTCTTCAGTGGTACCTCAGTGGCATTTTCTGGGGCCACCGAAGTTCCTGCTTGCTAGGTCACCTAGCAGTAACGGTTACTCAATAATGAGCTCCTGTCGAGGTGAGAACCAGGGCCTATGCTACAGTCAGCTGTACGAGAGGCGCCGTGCCCATGGTTGAGTACCGGATACACTACTACTGCAAGCAGTGCTTGTGCCTGCGCCCCGGGCTAGCCATGAAGGGTATGTGTGCTGTCGGCTGTAGTTTGGTCACAAGGAGAGGTCCACAGCTATTAGAGTTGATTAGAGTATCTGTCCCGTCTAGGTCATGCCGGCCGTGCCTTGCAAGTGCGCTGGGCTCAGCTGCTGCATGTATGTCAAGTGTGTGCTGGCGTTTGGCAGGCCAAGCATCAGCGCTAGTGTTACCGAGCCACTTGATGTGCTGTCTGCGGTAGGATCCCTCGCAGCAATTCTGCAAGTCCGGCAAATGCAGCATGGCTGTGCGTACTGTGCATGGGACATGTGAACGGTCTAAGAGCAACTTGCGGCGCGCGAAGTCAGCGCGTTCACAAGCTCAGGGCATGCAAAGTCTTATTAGAGGGCGCATTGTGCTGCTGTACGAGCTTGGTGTTGCCAGAGGGCGTCAGCGCGCGGGCGCCAAAGGCTCTTACTCCATGCGCCGAGCAGCTACAGAATGTCGTCAGAAGCATAGCTGTTAAAAGGACTTGTTCAAGGCGCTTCCGAACGCGCCAGTAAAGCCGCAGGAAAGTTTGGGAAGGCAGCTAGGAACGCCATGAACGTTCACTCGTGGTCCATGGGACTCCTATATGCACAGCGACACCAACAGCTCGTGTGGCCCTAAACCAAATGAGGTAGCCAGTGATCTTTCCGTAAGTGGGAGCAGCCCAGGCTGAGTTAGAGAATGTGAGACTCATACGACTACCACACTCTCACATCCTCTTACAACATACCTACCGGGGAAGTATATATACAATCAACATTCCTGACGACGAAGTAAGCTAGCTGGCTTCATTGGGGCATTGCCCATTTCCAAATCCGCGCGTTCCCACCGTTCCTTCAAACTTGTCTAGCAGCACCTCACCGCCCTGTCACCATGGGCAGGCAATGCCCTGATGCGGCCACCTCTGGCTTCTTCAACAAGCTTTCCTTCGGATGGATGAACAGTGTGGTCAAGAAGGCTAGGCGCGGAGAATGCGACGTGCACGAGCTGCCATTGCCCACAAACCAGACAGCTGACGTAGCATACGAGTCTTTTGTCACCAACTGGGACGCAGCAGTCAAGGCAGGCCAGCCCAACTTGCGCAAAGTCCTATGGCGCACATTTGGCAAGGATCTCATGCTTGCGGGCTTGTTCAAGCTGCTGTGGTCGCTTTGGTAAGTACAGACTGCGTACCCCAAAACATCAAACAGTGCAGCGCCTATCTAACCCGCGATTCCGCCTCGGTTTGCTGAAGCATCGGCGGTCTGTCATTGACTGACATTGTACGTTATATGCGACCACTGCAGCGTCATCACTGGTGCTTTCTTCTTCGTGAGAAGCCTGCTCATGTTCGTGAACAATGAGGCACCCTTCGCTGGCGATGTCAACGGCTACATTCTTATGGTCTTCTTCTTCATCGATGCCTGGCTTCTTGGTGGGTCTTAGGCCTTCATCAGCTGCTGCCTAAGCTCTTCAGTGGTGGTTGACTGGCAACTACAGTAGCCAAGTGTACTTGTTTCTACTGCCAGTGTCGCAGTATGTGCATGTCAGTGCTACATGTGGGCTGGCAATGCCGCGATTGCAGTGTTATCTTACAGCATGCGTGTCTGCAGTCATATGAGTGGTCCTACCTTTGAGGGTTTGCAGCATACAGCAGCCTGTCCTGCAGCTGCATGCCCTGTCTCAGCTCCAACGAAGGCTATGACTAGCTGCTGAGACTTGTGAATGTCTATTGCTTTGCAGGTATCGCCTTGCAGCGCATGGGCTATGGCTGCATCACGGTTGGTATCAGGGTCCGTGCTGCCTTGTGTAACGCCGTCTGCAAGAAGTGCTTCAACATGGCCACCATTGACAAGGACATGGTATCTGATGCTGTTTCCTTCATGGCATCAGACATCTCCAAGATTTTTGATGGCTGCCAGGAGATTCACTACCTGTGGACTGCACCCATTGAGGCCGGTGCCATCCTGACCATCCTGGCTGTGCTGGTCAAGGTTTATGCTCTGCCAGGCTGGGGTGTGATTGCCATCGTGTTGCCCTGCCAGTACATCTTCGGCTGGATGATTATCAAGAACAAGATCAAGAACAGCAAAAACACTCAGGCTCGTGGTGGTATCATCCAGGAGATTCTGCCTGCCATGAAGCTGGTCAAGTACTACGCATGGTAAGCCAGGAACCTGTTGCACATGGAATGTAGGAACTGACCTCTTGTCTGAAAGCTCTATCCACTGTACTCCTGCGTGGTGATGCATGTTGGCAAGCAGATAGCTGCCTGTTTTGTTGCCAGTCCTGTGCCTGGACCTGTGGCGCTTTTTCAGTAGGACATACACATGATCCTCAAGGCTGACAGTTTTTGCTGCCTGTCACTGTCTTTCTGCAGGGAGCAGTTCTTTGAGCAGGAGATTGCCACAATTCGCAAGCGCGAGTTGAAGCTGCAGTTCAAGAATGCCGTCATCAAGACCGTCAACATCGCCATGGTGTTCGGTACCCCTCCCACTACAGCCTGTGTCATCTTCGCTGCCTATGAGATGATGGTTGGGCGCCTTGCTGCAACCCTTGCCTTCACCACCCTGTCCCTGTTCAACATCCTGCGTTTCCCGCTGGTGGTGCTGCCCAAGGCCATGCGTGCCCTGTCAGAGGCCCTGGCATCCATGCAGCGCATTGAGGCCTTCCTGCTGGAGCATGTGCCAACAGATGCTGATGGTGTCACCAAGGCTTCTCGCGCTGGCATCAAGATTGTGAGTATGGTTTGCCAATGCAACCTGGGTTGGTGTTGGTCACATGCTCTGTGCTACGTGCGTTAGTTGCTTGCAGCACATATTTGGCACCAGCAGCTGGCACCAGCACCAGCATAGTGGATAGTCTATATGTAAATTCTGTTCACACGCAGCCTCAGTACCCAGATTGCTGGCTATTCGTTGCAGCTAAGGCTTGTCAGTGTCTGACCAGTCCTCTATATGCTTCATGACCCAAAGCGCTCACTCTGTGGATTTCTCCTGCTGTTTGTGTTTGCAGCGCAATGCCCAGTTCAAGCACTATGGCAAGGACAACTTCACCCTCAACGTGCCCGAGTTCACAGCTGCCCCAGGAGAGCTGGTGGCTGTTGTTGGTCGTGTCGGTGCCGGCAAGTCTTCCCTCATCCACGCCATCCTGGGCAACATGCAGCCAGTCACTGGCCATGCTGAGGCTGGTGGCCGTGTGTCCTATGTGCCCCAGAACCCATGGTGCCAGAATTTGACACTGCGCGAGAACATCCTGTTTGGCCTGCCATTTGAGGAGGGTCGCTACGAGAGGGTGAGTCAACTGCTATGCCAGGTTGAATACTGGGTGCAGCTGCACTAGTGTCCTGACGTTTGCTCGTGCTCATGTAACAGCCTGTATGCTCGCACATACTTCCTCTAGCCGACTTTCGGCATTGTCTTTGTGACGTCTTTGCCTTGCCATGCTGCCTTGCGTGCTGCTGCATGATACCTGCTGGTCACATAACGCATATAGCCTGATACATTGCTGAAACGCACATGTCAGCTAACAGTGCCAACTGCTTGTTGTCTTTTTCTGCAGGTCATCCACGACTGTGCCCTTGAGCTTGACCTCCAGATCCTGCCCAAGGGTGATCAGTCCAAGGCCGGTCTGCGTGGTATCAACCTGTCAGGCGGTCAGCGTCAGCGCCTGAACCTTGCCCGCGCAGCCTACTTCAATGGTGACCTCATGCTGCTGGACAATGCCCTTTCAGCAGTTGACCACCACACAGCACACCACATCTTCACCAACCTCCTGAAGGACACCCTGCGTGACAAGGCCATCGTGCTCATCACTCACCAGGTCGAGTTCCTGCCTCAGTGTGACAAGGTCGCCATCATGGATGAGGGCAACATGATCTACTTCGGCCCATGGAACGCACAGGCCCAGCAGCTGCTGTCCCGTGTCCTGCCCACTAGCCACCTGTTGGCTGCAGCTGGTGGTGCTGAGGAGCGCAAGACTGCACCCAAGAAGAGGGCCACACCCTCCAGCAGCTCTGGCCTGTCCCTGTCAGCCACCAACATCAAGGACAACCTGGGCAAGAAGAAGGAGACCAACCCCACTTCACTCACTCTGGGCAAGGCTGCCTTGACCTATGCAAACCACGCTGGCTGGTTTGTGTTTGTCTTCTCACTGTTGTGGTTCCTGAGTGCTCAGACCTCCCGCCAGATCTCTGACTACTGGTAAGCTGGTATTTAGACTGAATCTAGAGGTACATGTTCTATTGTAGAATTGCTGTCAAAATCCATGTCTCATCTAGTGCAAACAAAAGGATCACCTGCTGTTTGTGCAGTGTGAGATCTGGTGTTGTCAGAGATGGTCTCGATGTGGGTAAGCAGACTAGTGGAAAGAGCTTATACAGTGAGGCTTGCCAACTGTGCTGTAAGAGGGGCATATGCAGTGATGCTTGCTGACACATCTCACTTTCCATGTTCTGAATTGCAGGGTGCGCCAGTGGACCGGTGACTCTCGCGGCTGGTACAAGAGTGGTGTCCCTGGCTACAGCCTGTTCAGCGCTCCTGGCCCTGCCTACGTGTTCATCTACGGCATGTTGACCCTGGCTTTCATCGTACTGATGCTCCTGCGTGGATCAACCTTCCACCTGTGGACTCTGGGCAGTAGCCAGCGCATGCACAAGAAGATGGTGCACAAGTAAGTTGGCCTTGCTTCGAATGGCTGATGTGGTCGGCTAGCATCCTGCACAGTTGAGTGCAGCAGTTGGCTTGCTGCTGCATGGCAAGTGCGGCTGTAATACGTGGGTGCATGCAAGCATGCCAACCTGCAATCAGCCAGCTGCCATTTAGCCCCAGCACTAGTCAGCAGTAGACTGTGACTCCTGTCCTGTGCCAATGTTTTTACCAAACACGTGTGATGCTGACATACCGATTTCCTGCACTGTCTATCCTGCAGGGTCCTGTTCGCCCCTCTTGGCTTCTTCCTGCAGAACCCAGTTGGTGAGATGCTTGTCGCCTTCACCAAGGACCAGGATATCCTGGATGAGAACCTGGTCGACACCCTCCACTACCTGGGTATCTATGGACTGATCATGCTTTCAACAGTCATCACTGTCAGCGTCACCATCCCACTGTTCAGCGTGTTCGCTGGAGTGCTGATCATGGTGACCTTGATTATGCTCTATTTCTACCTGCCCGCTGCCACCACCCTCAAGAAGCAGAAGGTGGAGACAGCTGGTAAGCATACGCTGATGAGATGCTCGCTCGCTGCAGAATCAATCTGCATGCTGCTGGCAGTTCCTAAAGGCAGTACATTATGTGGCATGCATCACACTTCCTGCACAACAGGAGCTAGCCTGTTGCTTCCTGGCCTGTCAGCAGCTACATAGCAAATTTGCGGTTGGTTGCTTGTCACATGCACGTTGCACAGTACAGACAGCTGACGCTGCTGTTTTGTGCTGTTCCTGCAGGTGACCTGGTTGGTCTCGTTGCCGAGACCCTGGAGGGCCTGCCCATTATTGGTGCCTTTGGCCAGAACAAGTACTTCGTTGCAACCGCCGCTAACAAGATTGATGAGCACCACCGTGCCCTGTTCAACGGAGAATCCCTCAACCTGTGGCTGGCCTTCTACTGTGACCTGTATGGTGCTATCCTGGTGCTGTCAGTGTCCATGTTTGCTGTGGTCCAGCGCAAGGAGCTTGGTGCTGCCGCTGTCGGTCTGGCCTTCTCCAACACCATTCAGGTAAGCTGGGTCTATTGTGTACATTGTGCTGAGCACACAGGCGCCTGATGTGTGTTTGCCTCATACAGAAGTGGTTGCAGTGCTTGGAACATTCGCTGTGAGCTGCTGATGGCAGTGCACTTGCATCCGCTGTGTTGTAAAGCCTCACCTGTACCCCATGAATCCGTTGGGCAGTGAGTGAGGTGTTCAGTGAGAACAGTCGTGTGTCTTGCAACACACCTGCACACATTCTCACTGCTACTGCTTTGCTGCTGTTGTATGAACGCAGATGCTTGTGTTCTACACCTGGACTGTGCGTAACTTGGCAGATGCCATCAGTCTGATGTCCTCCACCGAGAAGGTTGGATGGTTGGCCACCAAGACACCACAGGAGGGTGATGCTCTGTTCTCTGCTGATGGTGCCAGCCCCAACAACAAGGATGCCGGCAAGATGATCGTTTCAGTTGATGCTCGTGGTGACGGTGGTGCCCCAGCTGGCTGGCCCCGTCGCGGTACCGTTGAGTTTGACAATGTCTGGATGAAGTACCTGCCATCTGCTCCCTATGCACTCAAGGGTGAGTAGACAGCCCCATCAGAAGCCTGCTTGGCTACTGTTGCTTTGCTCAACATAAAGAACCTGCAGCAGGATGTGAAATAGCCCAGCAGTTGGCTATGTGGTGGGTTGTAGCTTGCTTTTTGTCGGCATGCTGAGTGCTGCAAGCACAGATATGTTGATGTAAAGATTGTGTACAGTGTGGATTGGCTTCTGCAGTTGATCCTTATGCTGTCTGTACCGTGGCAGTACTGCTGTTGCGCATGTACTGAAGGGCAGCAAGCTCATCACTATGCCATGAGCCGCTTTCGACACCATCTGCATATCTGCGGCTGCCATCCTGCAGGTGTTACCTTCCGCCTGAACCACTCAGAGAAGGCTGGTGTTGTCGGCCGTACCGGCTCTGGCAAGTCCACCCTGCTGCTGGCTCTCTACCGCATGTTTGAGCTTGACAAGGGTACCATCCGTGTTGATGGTGTTGATGTTGCCAGCCTGGCACTGCGCAAGCTCCGCACAAGCCTGTCCATCATTCCCCAGGAGCCCGTGGTGTTCTCCGGCACAGTGCGCAGCAACCTGGATCCCTTCAATGAGTTCACAGACACAGCCATGTGGGAGGCAATCAAGAAGGCTGGTCTTGAGGGCCAGGTCAGGGCCTGCGGTGGTCTGGATGGCAAGGTTGATGGCACTGGTGGTCAGGCCTGGTCCCTGGGCCAGCAGCAGCTGGTCTGCCTGTGCCGCGCAGCCCTGCGCAATGTGCCTGTGCTGTGCCTGGATGAGGCCACAGCAGCCATGGACCCCCACACTGAGCAGGAAGTGCAGGCAGTCATCAAGCGCACCTTCGCTGACCGCACCACCCTCACCATTGCCCACAGGCTGGACACAGTGATCGAGTCTGACCAGGTGCTGGTGATGGAGGCAGGTGTGCTCAAGGAGATGGCACCACCATCAGTGCTGCTGGATGACAGGGAATCAATGTTCAGCAAGCTGGTGGACAAGCAGAGCCCTCAGGCAGCTGCAGCGCTGCGACAGCTGGCATCAGAGTACTATGCCAACAAGGGCCAGCGCAGCGGGGCAGTGCAGGAGACCTACTACTAGAACAGCGCTTAGTGCTATTGTAGGGTGGTGTTATTAGTAGGGACTGTGGTGACACCAGGCTTTGGCATGCTGTATGATGAGACTGTATTATGCTATTATGTGGGGATGGTAAAAGCATCATAGTGCTTGTGATAGTGCTCTTTCAATAGCACTCATGTCAACAGTGGGGTTCAGTGCCTTGTTATACATGCTGACTGTGCTGTCAGTACTCTTGTGGGCCATACAAATGTCAGTACACATGTGTGGGCTATACAACATCAAATACCAGAAGATGGGGTGAACATGTGGAGAGCTGAAGTAATTGGAAGTGAACGTGTGGTCATGTTGTGCAGAACAAAAATGCAGGAACCGATGCATCATATTAGTGCTGGCGAAAGTTGGGATCTCTGGTAATGGTTGGTCGAGCTAGGTCTCAATGAGACAGCTTATGAACACCAATGCCCCTATACATTGTGACCTGCTGGTGTGATGTTCTGTTACTGGGCAGTTTTATCTAGATCTGCCCAGGAGTGCAAGTCCTGTGTTCCTGGGCAGTTATCTTGTACATTGGGTGTATATGCATTTGCTGAGGCAACTGTAAACCAATCAACACTGGGCTGTTTTGAGTGAGGGGTTGTGTTGGTATTGATTTTATGAATGTGCAGTGGAGAGTGATTTAGTGGCAGTCAGATCAAACTGCTGTCAGTTGCTAGAGGAGTTGACCATGCAGCAGGCGCATGCGCAACTGTATCCTAGAGGGTTCTTTTTTCGGCTGTCTGTGCAGCAGCAAATGCTTCTGTGCCGCCCTTCTGCTGGTTTTGAAATATTATTTGAGCAGAAAGAGTCAGGGTTGAGTGATGTGCAGCGCTGAAAGCAACCACTTGGTGGCATGGGTACATCGTCTGGTGGCAAAACTGTACAATTTTTGTGCTGCCTGTACTGGCCACAGTAACTGTCTGCAACAGACAGGTAGCCTAGGTATAAGCATCGACTGTTCTGGGTAATATGGCTTCGGTGTGCAGAGTAACAGATGCGTTATTACTAATGCTACTGCTCACACTCGCCTTGAGCTGCGCTGCTGTACGTGAAGCGTACCTGGGGGGTTTTACTGGCTACTATGAAGTTCGGGAGTGAACTTCACGAGCGGCTCGTGCAACATGCCAACCCAACTGCTGCATGCTGTTGGTTAGTATTGCACACCCAATGGTTGCACGCAACATTGTAGTGCACCACTATTGTTTGTACACCACTTGGTGTGCCAACTGCACAGTGGGAGTGCATATTGGGAGAGTACTTGGCATGAAGTTTCGTTGAGTGCAGAGGAGGTATGTTGTACATGCTGATGGTAATCAGGGCTCTCGCCCATGCATTCTCCTTTGCACTGCTGCAGGGACCCGGGTCCGTGACCGTAGGCTGGTACTGGGTATTATATGCTCAGTATGAGGACACAGCTACCGGACAGTTGCAACGTGGTCAAGAATGTGCGGCTGATGATACAAAGCAGGAGACATCCAAAGGCTATGGCACGGTGCTATACTTCAGCGATGGTAGTCCGGGACCACCATCATTGCATTATGCGTCTCTCGACCGACCGGTCGTGCTTAAATTTGATCGTAGAAACAATAGATATATTTTTGTGAGAGTAACACCCCAGTTGATCACATCACTTGTTACTCTGCGGTGGTAGTTGTAGAGTGGTAGGAGTTACTTTCACCCACACCTTGTCCTACATATATACCATGCTCGCACACGTACAGCCGTACCATCTTTTGCGAAAGCGCAGCCCATCGGGTGGGGCTTCACCAGCAAGTTACGCGTCTGCTGTTCGACCCCGACAAGCGATCACATCACTGCCCCAGCTTGCAAACTTCGGCGCAGTAAACATGGGCAACAACTGCCCAGACAAAGCGACCTCTGGCTTCTTCAACAAGCTGTCGTTCGGATGGATGAACAGTGTCGTGAAGAAAGCTAGGACTGGAGATGTGGATGTTCACGAACTGCCATTGCCTAGCGAACAGCAAGCTGACGTAGCTTTTGAGTCTTTCCAGAAGAATTGGGATGCAGCAGTGGCTACAGGCACACCCAGCCTGCGCAAAGTCCTTTGGCGGACATTCGGCAAGGATCTTATGCTTGCTGGCCTGTTCAAATTGCTCTGGAGTGTGTGGTGAGTGGTAAAACGACAAGCCGGGTTCCCATGTTGTGCTGGGTCCAGTCGCTGCTGGACGCGGTCTAGGTCAGTTTGAAAATCCACATCAGCACCAAGAACGTTCATGTGGTCTGCAATACGCTTTCGCTTTGTACTAATCGGTTGTAGTTCCATATGTATCATGTGTCCAAGCCAGCAGACCGGCACTCTCTTCTACTAACTGCAATCTACCATCCTGCTTTGCGTGCAGCGTCATCACGGGTGCTTTCTTTTTCGTGAGGAGTTTGCTGACCTTCGTGAACGGCGAGGCACCCTTTGCCGGAGACGCAAATGGCTGGATTCTTACTGCCTTCTTCTTCTTCGATGCCTGGCTGCTTGGTAAGCGCCCAGACGGGGCTGTGTCCTGTTGTGGCCAACAATTGGCTACATATAAAGCCATGTTTGTTAAGTGACAGCTCCTTGACCGGGCCAAGTGCTGCCCAGTTGCGCCCAAGGGTTTCTGCACGGGCTGATGCCAGTGACTGCTTGCTGCACTTGCTACAGTGTCTTGGTCGTTACTGCATCAGCAGTTGCTTTCAATCCGCCTTGTCATGCAACTATTGATGTATCGCCGGATAACACCGGTGAGGCCTGCTGACAGCTTTACCACTGTAGAGTCCTCCCAGCCATCACTGGTGGTTAACCATTGCTTCCTTTATGGCCGCAGGTATCGCCCTCCAGCGTATGGGCTATGGCTGCATGACAGTGGGCATCAGAGTGCGAGCTGCTCTGTGCAATGCTGTCTGCAAGAAGTGCTTCAACATGGCGAGCATCAGCAAGGACATGGCTGCTGATGCTGTGTCCTTCATGGCATCAGACATCTCCAAGATCTTTGATGGCTGCCAGGAGATTCACTACCT
>NSMO01000729.1:0-11429 GCA_002588565.1 Coelastrella sp. UTEX B 3026
GGATGTGGGCCTCAGTGCAGCGTCATGCAAGACTGCTGACCTGCACGGCTGATATGCACTACCGACCACAGCTGACTTTGTTGACTCCATGGTGATGCATTCTGCTGCAGCTTTGTTGACTCCATGGTGGTGCATTCTGCTGCAGGTTCCACAAACCCTGATCAAGTGTCACAAAGGTGTCGTGCAGAGTACTGCAATGCAGCGGGCTTATGTCGACCAGTGGGCTGAGACATGCTCATGTGCTGTATCAGCAGGGTGGGCTGAGCCAGTCAGGATAGTCTGATCAGCATCAGTTCCTGGCTCATCGCCAGTTACTAATGCATGAGGCAGTAGCAAGACAGTGCAAGGGGCCACTTAGGCGGAGCTGTTTTGGGTTTGAGCATTACTTGTGATATATATAGTAAAAGAGACTGAGCCAATGCAAACAGGATCATCCTGCATCGGATGCCCTGGCAAAAGCTGTAGTGTTGTGGCTTGTGACATGTCTGTGCTGACACAACTATTTTAGTTGTATGGCAGCTCTAGGCATCTGTCGTGCACTGCCAGCTGCAGTCTGCTGGTTTCAGATGCATTGAGGTTGTTCTGGTCAGCACAGTATTGGGTCACCCTACAGACAGATTCCAGGTTTTACTATGCTAGTAACAGTGTCTATTTTCAGTCTGACTAGGCTAGTAACGCCTACTAGGTTAGTACAATGTTCCTAGCCCTAGTAATGCCTGATCTTGGCATAGTAAAACGTACGTTACTATGGTAAAACAGTGAGATTTGTAGTAACGGCCCGTTCTATGCCTAGTAACGGCAGCCGTTGTACTAGCCTGGTAATGCAATGACTAGGCATAGTGCAGCCGGCGTTTACTATGGTAGTAACGACGTTGCTAGGCTAGTCTGCACTTGTGTTACTAGGACAGTCACTAGGATCAGCTTGTGAGCAGTACAGTAGGTGGCAGTATGCTTGGAAGGGTGCAGTTATCAATATCTGTCTGCAATGCACATAGTATATGGCAGCAGGTACATTGCTGAATGCTAAACAGGCACCAGCTTATTGAGATGCAGTATTCAGTACACCAGGTGCAAGGCCTTCTGTAACTATGGCTGCTGGGAAAGAGCATTGCCGGAACCTTGGTTTCCACGGATACCAGAAGCTCAGCTTCCGGAAACCTTTTGGTAAGCGGCCCTTTCCGGAAGCACGGCTTCCAGGTTGCCGGAAACACCGCTTCCCGGGTGCTGAAACACAGGCTACGGAAACTTGACTGCCAAACCCCTCTTTCTGGAAGCACTGTTTCTCGGGTTCGGGTCCTCCCCAGCCGGCCGGTTCCGTAAGGCGGCAATGCCGGAAGGGGGCGCTTATCATTAGTCTTCCGAAGAGGGGGGTTCCGGAAGTCGGAAACCCCGCTTCGTAAGGGGGGTCGTTTCTTCCGGCGTATACCTGCTACTGCTACTGGAACACCAAGCACAGGTGCGAAACACCTGACAGTAGTAAGCAAAAGCAAGTGCCACGTTAGGAGCTGATGTTGCTCACGGCTAGCGTTCGCTGCAGGGAGTTGTGCTGATCCAAGTCAAACAGCAGGCACACCTGCAGTGAGTCGCTTCTTGTGGATGCGTATGTACAGCCTGTGCCTGACTCGTACATTGCTGTGGGCAAACCATCATGGTGTGCGGCAGTTTGCCTGTCAGTGCTGATAGGTCACTGTTGCATCAACCCACCGTTGTAGCATCGCACACTGCATCCGTTGGCAGCAGATAAAGCCTTACCTGGTTCGCAGTGCTTTGCACTGCAGTAAGGAGCAACTGCTGCTGGCCGTGCTTGCCCGACAAGTCTTGAATACGGCCGTATTCACACCCGCGGGTGGGACAGCCCCCGACAATATCAGCCCCCTTGGCCGCGACGATGGGGGACACGCCCCGACGATTTCAGCAAACTGCGTCGGGGCAGCCTGACGCCCCAGACCCCCCCTTAAAACACTTGCTGCGGTCTGCGGTGCTTGAACGGTCGAAGACTCGTTCTGGGTACCGGTGAGGTCTGACAGCCAAATCCGTTTTTGCGCGTTCCGAGACGCCATGTAACCATCTAACATAAACGGGCGGCAACAATAGAAGCGTATACTCCCAGCGACCAAGACAGAGATGTACGAGCAAAACTTGAGACATTATAGTACACTGGACAATTGGTTCTGGTTTGTGTGAGCCTGATCAGGTCAGGTAATAACCAGACGTGTAGGGCATTTTCGACCCCGGCCAGGTCTGCTGGAGCCGGTGTGATGACTGTTAGCATTCCCTGTTAGATACTCGCAGACCATAGATGTACTCAGGTGGTGTGCATATAGGCTGAGCTGGCTGTATGCAGTCCCAAGAAACATTGTATCAAGGGGTGTACGGTCGAAGACTCGTTCAGCAGTGATCACTTCATGAAGCCTGGCAGCCGGATCCGTTGTTGCACGGTCTATCTGAGACGCCCTGCAACTCGTCCATCATCAGAAACAGAGAGTTCATACAGTGGGCGTGTAACGAAGCTACTGAACAAAAGAGTGGGTCGGGAGTGAGAAACAGCTGGTACCTCAGCTGGTCAGCTGGTACCAGCGGTGGTCATGACCTGCACGAGCTGCGTGCTCTTATTGTCCGGCAAGAACCAGGGATCGCAAGTGCCATGAACATAACTACACTTTTGTACGTTGACAATGCCTCATGAGATGGCTAGCTTCAGCGTGGGGAGGGGGGGAGGCGAGGCAACGAAAACATGTGACAATATCCTGCGGCCTCTTGTGTCTGCAGCCTTTGGCTAGCATAGCACCTACTGCACTCCACTCCAACGCACGCTGCGGTGGTACTACGTAAGCAGCGTGCCTCGACACACCTATGCCGTGATTTGATCCCGTGGCAGTCGCGACGTGCGGGGCATGGCGCGCATCGTGAGCGAAGTCAATGACCTGAAAACAATTGACACACATGTCACCCATCTAACACTTGAGGTGAGCAAGATCGCGTCGCCTAGTCGCAACGACCACTAGTGGTGCTGCTGCCGAACGACCACTGCTGCTGCCGAAGCGATATCGAAACTTGGAAGACTGCTGACAACATGCTGTGCACATGTGCTGCCTCGCAGTTTGAGGAGTTGCAATTCAACACTTCCTGGAGCTTGCAACATTTCGCTGACCTAGCGTCCCTCGACATTACCCATCGTGGCATTCATCAGCTGCCAACCCAAATATGTCATCTCACAAGCTTACAGCAACTGAACCTCAGCAGCTGCAGCTCCCTCACACAGTTGCCAGAGTCCTTTAGCAGCTTGGTGGCTCTGCAGGAGCTGAACATGATTGAATGCAGCTCCCTCACAGAGCTGCCTGAGTCCTTTGGCAGCTTAGCGGCTTTAAAGCAGCTGGACCTGAGTAAATGCAGCTCCCTCACACAGCTGCCAGAGTCGTTTGGCAGCTTAGCGGCTCTTCATGAGCTGAACCTGAGTAGATGCAGCTCCCTCACGATGTTTCCAGAGTCCTTTGGCAGCCTGGTGGCTCTGCAGCAGCTGCGCCTCATTGGCTGCCCCTCCCTCAGCCAGCTGCCAGAGTCTTTTGGCAGCTTGGTGGCTCTGCAGCAGCTGGACCTGAGTGAATGCAGCACCCTCACACAGTTGCCAGGGTCCTTTGGCAGCTTAGCGGCTCTACAGCAGCTGGACCTCTCGTTCTGCAGGTCCCTCACACAGCTGCCAGAGTCCTTTGGTGACTTGGTGGCTCTGCAGAAGCTGAACCTAGTGAAATGCACCTCTCTCACGCAGCTGCAAGAGTCCTTTGGCAGGTTGGTGGCTCTGCAACAGCTGGACCTCGGGTTCTGCAGCTCCCTCAAACAGCTGCCAGAGTCCTTTGGCAGCTTGGTCGCTCTGCAGCAGCTGAACCTCTGGTTCTGCAGCTCCCTCCCACAGCTGCCAGAGTCCTTTGGCAGCTTAGCGGCTCTGCAGAAGCTGAACCTCTGGCACTGCAGCTCTCTCACACAGCTTCCACAGTCCTTTGGCAGCTTATCTCTGCAGGAGCTGCGCCTCAGTGAATGCAGCTCCCTCACACAGCTGCCAGAGTCCTTTGGCAGCTTAGAGGCTCTGCAGGAGCTGCACCTGAATGAGTGCAGCTCCCTCAGTAAGTTGCCAGGGTCCTTTGGCAGCTTGGTGGCTCTGCAGAAGCTGGACCTCTCGGTCTGCAGGTCCCTCACACAGCTGCCAGAGTCCTTTGGTGACTTGGTGGATCTTGAGCAGCTGGACCTCTCTTTCTGCAACTCCCTCACAGAGCTGCCTGATGGATGCAGACGGCTGACAGCCCTAAAATTCCTGGAAGGATCAGGATGCCCGGCCGTGGATGGCCGCGTCCGGTCACCCCCTGACAATGGCTTCAAGCACATCTTGCTGGTATTGCAGAAGCAGTTCCGGCTGGCAGCCGTGATCAAACTGGCAACCCAACAAGACTCCATGTTGACGACACTGGAGCGCATGAGCTGGCTCGTGGTGTTGCTTGCAACAGCAACCTTTATGGCCTTCATGCAACCACCAGGTGCTTTGGAAGGTCGGGAAACTCGGGCTAGCACCTTAGATTCTTGCTCGTCCCAGTCAATGATGGATTGTGCTATGTTGATGTTCTTTGTATTGGATGGTTTGTCCTTTGGGCTGTCCATGGGGTGCCTTGTCATGATCGTCACCTTGTCAATGCCCCGCATGCAGTGGGCAGACGACATGGCAGAAGCTGGCAGGTTCTATCTGTTGTTGTTATGTACATGGGTGCTGCTATACCTTGCTGTTTGCACCGGCTTTGCAGCTTTCATTTGTTCCGGCATTGCGGTGCACAAGCAGTACAAGTACGTGCTTGGCCCCACTGCCCCAGGGATGGTGCTATTGCTGGTTGGAGGCGTGTCGATGTTTTGGCGGTTTTACGGCTTGTTCCCCGGACTGGATGTCATCTGGTCTGCACGACCGTGGCACGAGCATGGCCCGCCACGTCCTGAAAGTGATGTTGAGCTAGGCCAGGCCAGGTTTTGGCGGGAGTGGCCACAGTACTTGTCCAGGTTGCCCCAGTCACATGCTGGGGCCGAGTCCTTGCCCTTATTGGCTATTCCAGCTCATGGTGCTGCTGTGCTACAACCTGCTAGAGCAGGGGTCAGTGGACAGTCAGCTACTTAGGCCTAATAGCACAGCCGTGCGGCGTGTGCAGAGTGCTGGGTATGTCATGCATGTACACATGTGCCGGCGCAGAGCTGCCCATGTATTCAATGGCTGCATTTGATAGTATGGCTTGCTTTGTGTTTATGTTTGTGCATGCACTCTGTGCCTAAATGTATGAGCTTGAACAATGAGGAAGCTTTTAGCCAGATTATTGGACAACAAGTCAAAGCATTTTGTGCATATCTCAGCCGCTATATGCTGCTGCCAGAATTGTGTGCAAGGGATCACACCTATTAGCCGGCTGGTGTTAAATATTGCCTGCAAAGCACATATGCAGCCACTGTATGCACAAAATGCAGTTGATCATATTGTGCACATTACTGTGGCAGCCAGTGTGGGTCTACTGTCAGAGCTTATAGCAGCAGGATCATATTGCAATATCATTGTACAGAATTGAGTTCATACACGTACTATAGTACTTGGAGTCAATACACGATTATCAATCGCCCACTGTGTATGTTTGCTGAGTCAGCAGCTATATACAACAGCGGTGTGTGTGTGAGAGCATCAAAGGCGTATGCTGAAGCATTTTACTAGGAAACACAGCCAGCGCCACTGGTAGTGTTATAGCTGGCCAGCCCATGGGCGCAGGTGAAGTTGTGTACCTAATTTGTTCTGGTGCTGGTGGCGGTGTGCTTCAAAGGTATTATGAAATGGCACAAGTTCCTGTTACTTGCTGAAATGTCAGTACTTGCAAAGCAGGGTTTGTAGGTGTAGATGCTTGCCAACTCTCAGGGCTGCACACAGCTAGTATGGTTGTCAACTATGTATATCTGAGCGGCGTGGCGCCGGCAAGATGATATGAGAGTTTTTTTGCTGTCAAGTGCCTTGGTAAGCAAGCCGATTGTTTGCACGAGTGCGTGTATCAAACAGCCGGACACGTGCGCTGCACGGTGTGGACCCATGAATCCAGCACTAAGTACCCAGAGTGTCAAGTCTGTTCAACAAAAGCATGCCTTCGCCTGAACCACGTCCAAGGTCCAACGTTTGTCATGTCACAGTTGCTGCAGGACTGAGTCCACCCAGTGATTTATGCTACGGGCACATTGACATCTCAGCCGGCGGCATATAGGCCAGCGGCCAGCTTCCAATCCAAAAACTATTGTGCTTGGCAACGGCTCATCGATCACCGGTGGTGCCGGCGTCGGTCCGGTTTGTGCAGGCGATAACGTTATCCTCGTTAATCACGGCGGGCTTGATGGCGCAGAAAGAATACCTTGATGCATAATGCATTCTATAAGAAAGCACATGCTTTTGTCAGGATGCCATGCTCTAGAACTCAGCAAATCTCGCCTCCTGTCAGCGTAGATCGGATGACACTAGCGTACTGCGTATCTTGGGCATGCATTGTATCCTGCAGCTGCAACTGCTCACCCGTGCAGTAATACGGGTCAATGCAGGCATGCTCAACCAACGAAGAACGCTGGAGCACAGTAGGCCACCCGGCCGCGCAAAGCCGGTATTGATCCTTTCACCGGCGGCTCATTCTTCGTGCGCGCCTCAGCTCTTGAGGTACAAGGCACTACGACGGCAAGTTCCAAAGTTTATCAGCATTCCCCCACAAGTGCACCAGCGCATTGCTTGTAAGAGGGGGGGGGGGGCGGACGCAGTAGAACTGCCAGTGTAATCTAGGTGTCCTTGTTCAAATGGATGAGTACAACCGCAATGGCCTGCCATGATCACTCCCGAACAAATGCAGAGTTGCTGGCTCGCTGGTCGGTCAGTCTGTGATCGCAAGCTGCCCGCAACAGTTGGCAAAATACCAATAAGCACCATCACAACCACCAACATATCACAGCAGACATGTCTGCGGCAACAGCTGCTGGAGCTTTCCATACTCCCTACTTGCAAAGCAGCATATACATCACGCATGATGCCGCATGACAATCTATACTATTTGCATTGGCTCGGTCTGTTTTGCATGATGCCACATGATGGTTTCAGAGAGTGCTGTTACTGCCTAAGCTGCTGCAGCCTGGCGCATATTTCTCATGACTTGCCCTGGATCAGCAGCACCAAAGATAGCACTGCCAGCTACCAGCACATTGGCCCCTGCAGCTACCGCTTCTTTTGCTGTCTCAGGAGTAATGCCTCCATCTACCTCGATCAACAGTGAGGGGTAGGCTTGTCGCAACACACCGCACTTCTTGACTGCATCAGCCATGAACTTTTGACCGCCAAACCCAGGTTGCACTGTCAATACAAGGACCTGCATGCGATGTACACACGATCATCTGCTGAGACTGCCTGTGCCTGCCAGGCTCCAGGAGTATCAACAATCGCTGCCCTGAAAACCATGCAATGGGCTGATGCCTGCCTGTCAACCAGCTGAGCTGAGAGCGTGCCTGGCATCATGTATCATGTGAGCCACGGCCAGGCCTGCTAGTGCAGCCTGGCGGCTAAACAAGGCTGTAGCGTCAACAACAACTCCTGCCCCATTGACCACCAACATTCCCAGCTCACCATATCCAAGAGCCCTTGTTGTAGGTAAGGCATTACTAGCTCAGCAGGGGTCTGTGGCTTCAGTGCTACGCCGACCTTCATGCCAGCATCGCGAATCTGCAGAGCAGAGGCATATTGCTGAGCCACACAGCCAATTCAGGGCTGTGTGCAGGCACGCTGCGCTGCTATCTACTTTGGTTACCAAGTACAGCGTGGTTGTTTGACATCAGCTTGCTCACAGCCTTGCAACTGATGCAATACGCAAAGCCACAGCGGGCACTAACAACACAAATTCAAGCACACTGACCACCTTGAGCAGGCTCTGATGCTGATGCAATGACTGGTACAGTCCACATACCGCTTGTGCCATCTCCACAACTGCTGGATGTGCCTGTTGGTGACTGAGCTGCTCTGGGTCTGCTACCGCTTCTAGGTGGAATGTAAACATGTTGGCGCCCGCCTTGGCAAAGTCCTGCAGAGAAGCCACAAACTTCTTGCTGCCGCATGTGCAGAGGAAACTTCAGGGAAGATCGTGGTCACTGGTGGCCACAGGGCTCGTTTGTATTGTAGGCTGGCACACAACACCCCTGCTTCAGACCACCAGCTGACACAAAAGCCTGCTCCCACATATAGGGGGTCTGAAGTGAGCAGCTGAAAAGTCGTACTCAACAGCCTGATAGAGGATGTTTGAAGTCGCCCCTACCTGCACCCACTGCTTAGGGTTTGTGACCATGAGGTGGCAGTCAAAGAATGCATCAGAGTGCTTCCGCAGTGACTGCACCACTGGATGGCCTATCGTCAAGTTGGGGACAAAGTGGCCGTCCTGCAGGGTCAAAAACGAAGTCAGTACGCGGCGCATTTACATAGCGCATATTACACAAGTTGGAGGCTGAAGGGATGTGATCAGCTAGCAGTGGGTTATCATTCGCTGAGCTCAGGAGTGTATGATGAGTAGGGCCTGAGTGCTGACAAATGCTCTCTGGTTTCACAGCAATTGATTGCTGAATCAAACAGCTGGACTTACCATCACATCAATGTGAAGCCAGTCAGCCCCAAGAGCGACGATGTTTTTGCATTCTTCTGCTAGCCTGGCAAAGTCTGCAGCAGCACACGCCAGTAGAACAGTTCAGACTCTGTCACTGTCCGCATGGGCCAATGCCGAGCACAGTATGCAGTGCTACTCAAGCGAACGTGCTTACCCGCCGATAGGATTGACGGAGAGATGAGGAGCTGACCGCTGGACATCTCGACTGCTTGATGATGCTGTACTGCCGACACGGTAAGAGGTGGCAGTCTCCGGCAAGAGCTTCGTCAGAACATGCCACTGCCAGTTTACTGCAAGCGCGCGTGTCGTGCTGGGCTACTACCTGCAGGCGTCTGTTCTGAGTGTTTCAACTGAGCCAGTGCCGACTCGTCTGCCAGCAAGATGTATTGCGGGGCCTTGTGCAAACAACGGCTAGAAAGAATTTGTAAATTGATGCAACATGACTGCGCAGTGATTGCAGCAACTCTGTGCGGGTGCCTGCACCACCAGCAACACAGATGCACAGCAGTGTACAAGGCCTGATCCAGCCTCGCCTAGGCTGCAAAAGTGACTGAGCCAATGCAGCAAGATCGAGGCTGTATCCAGCCTTGTCGAGGCTTGTCGGCCGTTGAGTCGGCAAGCTACTCTGGCGAGCATCATTTGACAGCAGCATGTCACTACCACTACCATAACCCAAAGCACGACTCTGCTGTGGAGTTTAACTCATGCCACATCAACTCTGCTGTTGTATCTAACTCTGATAGTCCTCCAAGAGCCACCTTAAGAAAAGTCAAACCTTCCTGGTCAAGGCCAGGCATGTAACTGGGTCACTACCACACTAGGTGAGTGATTAAAAAGGTGCACCACCAAAATACAATTAGCTGTCCATGCCTGGCAATAACATGGGACCCCACTGAGCACAGCCTCCAGGAGTTGGGGCTGAATTCACCAGTGAAAGACCACAAGTGTCAGCACCTGTTTTGAATGCACATAGCTCACTGCACTGCACAGCTGGCTGCAATGGCTGCTGGCTGCTCTGCACATACTGGTACAGCTGCTAGAGCTAGCACCACGGGCCAGGAATACACAGCATCTGTGTCAGGCGCGCTGTTGGCTGCTTGTACACACTTGTAAATGCCACTTGTACCTCCAAACCCTGACAGCTGCTAACTAGCTTCTTCACCAAACTCGTCCGTAAACCGCTCAAACACATCTAGATCCTTTGTACTAACAGTTGGCCTAGCTCTATCTAACACTTTTAAGAAGTCCTTCATGCTGATGATTGGCGGTACTACTTGGTCGGCTATGCCTTTGTCTGCAAAGTACTGCAGGGTGCATTCCTGAGCCCCAGGAGCCATGGGGGGACATGGCTCATAGCCATCGCCACCCGTCTGGGGATGCTTCACCTGTGTGGATGAAATGAAACGGCACCGCGAGATTATGTAAGTAACGACTAACAAGGAGATCACGCTACCAGATGACTGGCAACCTGGCCTACTCGTCAAGCACATGCTGCATCTGTTACTCATCACTCCAGGTAGATGCGTGAGACACCAGCTGCTACTCAGCAACCCGCTGGTGAAGTGTGCAAAGCAGCCAATGTCCAAGTGGCATTGCTGCTGCATAAATAATGTGTTGCCTGCACTGATCGTAAATGATTGGTGGCTCTGGCAATCACCTTGCGGAAGTGTGTGGCATCTCTCAACAACCTGATAGGCTGCATGAGCACATCCTTCACTACTGTGCTGATATCGCTGCCGCTGAAGCCCTCTGTCCGTCGCCCAAGTTCCTGCAACAACATACCATACAGGGGAGGATGTTTCAGCTTTGAGTATGCAGCAGGTGTGATGCTATCTGACTGCAGCGTCTGTGCCACGCACAATAGCTTCTGCTGACTGCATGCGTGGTGTCTGCTCCACATGGCTGAAACATCTATGGCCATCTGCACTGCACTCAGATAGGTTAGATCCTCAGACTGTTACTCTTCGCTGACCTGGAAATCTGCATCTGTGAGGCTGTTGGGTGTGTCACCCAGATGTATCTTGAATATGTTGGCACGCGCATGTGCTTCCGGTAGGGGAATGTAGATGCGCTTGTCAAAGCGCCGTCTAATGGCCTGGTCCAGGTTGTACGGCAAGTTGGTAGCCCCTAGCATGAGCACCCTGGCTGCATCGTTGCTGTTGACACCCTGCATCTCAATCATAAGCTGAGTCTTGATGCGTCGAGCTGCTTCTGATTCATTATCACCACGAGTACTGCAGGAACAAAAGACACACAAAGCCATAGCCGTCAGAGACCTCAGCGGACCATCAAGTTATTCCAACAACCCACCCACCCACCCAGCTGGTTGCGGCGCGAATGTTACAACAGCCTCAGAAGACCACTTGATTTGCTGGAAGGATTTGTCCATCCAGCTCAGCTGGTGCCGCTGCCTGTGCTTATAAATCACAATGCTATGGTGCATCAAGCCATTTATGCTTGCTCCCTGCTGGTCACCCACTGGACTCCTTATCAAACACAAACGACAGCCTCACAACTCATGAACTTCTAGAACCACTTGCAGCAGCTACGTGACCTGTTGCGAGTGAATGCAGCTGGTGCAAACCCACCAATAATGATCCTGCTGGCAACAGCTGATGTCCTCCTGGTCTGCTAAGCGACGTGAACTGCTAAGCGAGGCCATCTCAGCAGCAGTTCTCACCTGCACAGGCTGTCCACCTCATCAATGAAGATGATGCTGGGTGCATTTTCCCGCGCAAGTTTGAACAACTC
>NSMO01000730.1:0-19931 GCA_002588565.1 Coelastrella sp. UTEX B 3026
ACTGCCCAACAGCTCCTTCAGAAGCTCTTGGCTTATGCTTGGCCTTTGCCGGTATGTTAGTGGAGATCACCCAGTAATCTGAGCATGACTCCCTGCTTGCGCCTGTGCCTCCTAATTCTTATTGCCCACAGGCAATGATGTGATTTCAGCAGGGAATTCTGCCGGCAGCCCAAGCAACACTGACAGCAGTGATGATGACTCAGATGAATATGGGGCAGTGAGCTTCTTTGGCAACCCCTTTGAGGGCCGAGAGACGTGCCATTTGTCAGTCTTGCTTCACAAGGTTGCTGCTGCAGTAAGCTGGTGCAATCAACAGCAACCATTCTTGGCCAGCAGTAGCAGCACCAACAGCAACGCAGACCAGGCATCAGCTGCTGCCAAGGCTTCCAAGCCTGATGCTGGTGCTGGTGAGTTGATGCCATCAGTTCAGGCAGCTCAGCAACTGCAGGAAGGGCTGAATGCTGCAGTACAGCTCTGGGAGGGTAGTGTGTGCGAATGGTGGGGACCTGTGGAGGAAAACAGCAAAACATACCCCTGCTGGGATATGTTTGTGGCTGCACGGAAAGCCGTAGGGTACCAGCTAGCGCTGCAGCTGCAGCAGTTTGGGCTGGACTGCTGTGCTGCAGCCCCCACAGTGCTGTGTTGTAACAATCCTGGTTGTGCCAATATGGGGGAGACTGGGCACCTCTTTGTGAGAGAACTGGCGTGTGTGGGGAAGAGTAAGTGCAGCAAGTGCAAGGCTGCAGGCTACTGCAGCAGGGCTTGCCAGGTACAGCACTGGAAACAGCATAAGAAGTTGTGTGGCGTGCTGTGTCAGGATTAGGGCTAAGGTTATGGTTGATTCCGCGCAGCTGTTCACATGTCTTTGTTCTTGCCGCAGGCTTGTGAATGTTGATCATGCAGTTGCTTGCAAATGAGTGTTATCACCAGTTGAACCTGTTGAAAGTTGTAAGATTTCTAGGCAGGCTTGTGAATGTTGGTCATGCAGTTGCTTGCAAATGAGTGTTATCACCAGTTGAACCTGTTGAAAGTTGTAATCACATGAAATCTTCTCATGTCATGGCAACTAGTAGTTGCCTGCACACGTCACATTGGGCTTCCTCCTTTGGCCTTGCTTGGTGGCTTACTACTGGCCTATTGGCCGGTACCAGGGTGAACCCTTTCTCACTGCAGCTTTCGTTTGTCTGACAAAATGGTTGACGTTGGCTTGGCAGCCTGCTGTAGAATAGCGCATGCTAGCACCCGGGCTCTTTGCTCACACAAGGTGAGGTCTTTCGCTGACCCCAAGGTGGCTCGCATACCAAGGCAGACAAACCCGAAGGCCTTGTAATAAGCAGAAAATGTACCATGCACCCGCTCCAGGCTGGATTGGGTGAATTGGTGTGAGTGAGTGGTCCGACGCCAGACTTGGCACTTGCTTGCTTGGTTCAAAAGCAGCAGGCTTTCAGAACGTCCCTCACATCGAATTGCGCCTTTCTGGATACGATTGAGCATGAAACAAACTTTAATATGACCTGGAACAAACACAGCGCCTTCTATTTGCCGAGTCCTCTTGAATGGGCAATGCACGAGTGAAGTCAAATCAGGTGGTGTGCAGGCATGCTGTTTATCTGCAGCGCCGCTGTGTGTGTTGAAGCTTCAGCGGAGCGTTATCGTACTATTCTATGCAAGGGAAATCTCTGACTATGAAGGCTGTTGTTCGCCCTGTAGCGTTGCATCCGTACGGACTTCTGTCCAACGGTCGGAGGCCCTTCAGCTTCCTTGCTCTACGGACCTTACGTGTGGTTGACAGGAAGGATACGTCTAGTGTGAGCTCTGATGTGCTCTTGAGTGCGATGGTTGAACAGACTGACATGACAGGGCACATGACACCCTTTGAAAGCTGGACCGAGCGTCGTCTGTGCCGCCTCTGACATACTATGGCACACATACCACACATAAAAGCGCACTAGCAGCAGGAAGGGCCTGCCAGTGGTCATGCACGCTCAGGGCTTGCTGGTTGTGGCAGTACTGTAGTGCAGCTGCTGTGTACAACAAGTGGTGCACCCAGCTACGTGGCGTGCTCATCACTGCTGGCCGGGTGTACCCAACCCAGCTCGTTTGTAGCAGATGGCAGCCAGCTTCAGTGCCCCGTCCTCCCCGGCAGGCAGGCACAAACCAGCCACACCAGCTTGGGGAGATGAATTCGGGCAGGTTCGCAATTCAGCCTCGAAGAGCACCAGCGGCAGCCCTTTGCGAGTAGCATACGCAACTTCGGGGCCCAACGCAGCGCCCGGCAGCCCATTGCAGCAGCTCAGCAGAGCTGTTGCAACAATGGGTTCGCCTGGGAGAAGCCCCAACTCACTTGCAGAGCTGCATGAGCTTGAGCATTCGGAGTCGCCTGTGTTAAGCAGGACACAGCAGCAGATGCATAGTCAGGTGAGCAAGAGTGGCGTGCGGAGTAACGTGTTTGACACTCGTACATGAACTGCTGCACAGTTGTGGTACAGCAAAAGCGCAAACATGGGACAGCAGCTTGAAGACAGACCCTGCAGCTGTACCCTTAGTGGTGAAACTAAGGCCCATCAGACTCCAGCGGCACTGTTCGTATGCTGGAAGGGGGCCTTTGCTGCTTTGAAGACGCACTGCACCACACTTGTGTCGTTTGCAAGTGCAGATGCTGTCACAAAGGGATGTTTTCCACCCAGGGGTAAAGCATGCAGGCTGGCTGTGGAAACGGTTTGGCCATGGTCACAAGACAGTATGGAAGCGCTTGTGGGTGAGCAACAGCAGCAGTAGCGGGAGCAGTACCGACAACAGCTGCATTGCAGGCAGCATCAGCTCTGCGTCCTCGCTCATCTTGCTGATCACACGTAGGTTTGTACATACAGCCGGTGCGCATGTGGCTCTAGTACAGCAGCGTATCCAGGGCTGGCGCACATCCACCTGTCACCACATCCGTGTGCTGCCCTGCAGTTCTATCTTATAGATGACCGGCTGTGTTACTTTGCAGCAGAAGACCCAACAGGCAGCCCCACTCGGAACCTGGGCGACCCAGGGTCCACAGCGCTGTATGCAGCTTCACAGAACATTGCAGACAGCAATGCAACGTTCAGCAGCAGCATGGTGGGCAGCACTGCAGCTAGCGCAGCAGCACTGGCAGCCGGGAAGGTGAAGTATATTGCGCTGGATAGGATACCCGTCAGACCGCTGCCGCATCGGCCGCAGCAGCATGCAATAGACCCCATGCAGAGAAGCAACCATCCAGATGTTGGAATTGCTATCATTGATGCAAGGTGCGGGCTGCACAGCAGGCGGGTTTCTGGGCTAATAGATCCTACACGCTTGCTGCAGTAGTGTGCAGAAGATACACCATAGTGCTAAGTAATGTTTGACATAACATCCTTTTTGTGGGGCCGTCCAATGGGGTCTGCAGGTCAAATTCTGCCAGGCTCATCCAATATTGATCAGGAGTCAGCTTAGGGTTTGTGCCTAACTTCACCTGCAGGGTTTTGACTGGTCGGCCAGTAACTGATCCCCAGCGCACAGTGTTTTCCATAGTAGCAGGAAGTCACACACACTACTTAGCAGCAGACACGCCTCAGGAAGCACAACTCTGGGTGTCACTCATACGTGAAACATGGCTACACTGCTTCAGCCATACAGCACGCAGCACTGGCACTGTGGAGAGGAGCGGAGTTGTGGTTTCACAGCAGCTGATAGCTGAAAATGAACAGCTGCGGAGCAGTGTGCAGGAACTCAAGAAGAAGGTGTCTGATGCAGACTATGACTACTGGAGGTGGGTATGCTGTTTGGATGGCATCCACAGCTCAGGCCTAGGTCTGCTTTCAGGACATCAGTGTAGTGTACTGTAAGTGGACACCTCAATGCTTCAGTGCAGTGGTGCAACCGTTGTAGAACAAGGACTTGGTGATAATAGGACTGGTTAATTTGGAGGAGTTGTTCGATCTTTCAGGACACTATTGCCTTGTAGATCTCTGACTTGGTTACTGAACTGCTGGAATGACGGGTGTGATGTTTCAAGCGCAGGCGGATTTGAAGAATGCATGCAGTAAGGTCCGAAGCGGTGTGCATCTACAACTTGTAGGAAGTTACTGCTGGATGTTGCTTGCGTGCTCATGTGGCTTGCAGGAAATGGGTGGAGGAGAAAGCCAAGTTCCAGGAGTTAGAGCTGAGGTTGCTGCACACCGTACACTACGAAATCCAAGTCAAAACAGGCAGCATAAAAGGCGCCGGAACAGATGCACGCGTATATCTAGAGCTCTTTGCACGAGACTACACAGGCCCGACAAGCAACCTTACACATCATATGAACCCTACAAACCATCCAGTCAATGGTGCAAGTGGGGATGTGAGGCTTCATCATCCAGATACGGATGTTAAGCCGTTTCAACGTGGTGCTGTCGACACTTTCACAGTGCAATGTCATGATGTGGGGTTGCCTGGGAAGCTTAGGATAGGCCATGATAACACCGGGCGACATCCAGATTGGTTCCTGGAGGAGGTGAAAGTGCGGAAGGAAGGTACTGCAGATTGGGTCACCTTTCCTTGCAACAAGTGAGTGGATGTGTTGTGTGTGTTGTATCCTAATGCAGCGCATTCATACACAGACTAGAAAATCAGCAACAACAGCATGTTTTGATACGTGTTCCATTGCATTGAGCTCCTGTTTGCACGTATGAGTGAATGGCAATATCTGGCAACGACACCAGATGCAGATTGCAGCCTTCTCAGAAAGCCCGCCGCCTCAGGCCATACCCAATGCACACTCGCAACTCAGCCGCATGTAACAATTCAAGTCAGTCGATGTACCAACAACCCAGCAGACAGCAATATGAGATGTGTCACATGCAACAATCTAAGATATGTCCCTTGGTTGCCTCTGTGAATAGGTGGTTTTCAGTCGAGCAAGGAGACCAGCGCATTCGGCGAGAACTTATTGCAGGATCCGGTCGGCCGCGGTGGTCCTATAGAGTGGTTGTCTATACATCAGACATAAGGGGCGCTGGTAAGCTCAGCTATTGCATTGCCATCTGCAGCTTCCACGGTCTAACACATCCATATTATATGTATTACTGGGCTCTGTCACGTTAACGTGGGCAGAATTGCATCCCGTCTGGATCAACTTGATATAATCATAATCCTGCAATGGGGTGATGTATGTAGCACCTGGCAGAGCAGCTGTATTAGACGAACAGCTGCTTCGGACATTTCGTGTGCATGGCTCTTATGCTTGCAGGGACTGATGCGAATGTGTATATCCAGCTGCATGGTGTGCTGGGCGATGGAAACAAACAGCAACTCTTGGGAGGTGCCTCAGCGTTTGATAGGTGAGCTTGGTGTTTAAGCTTTCCATTGTGGCTCTCTTTGCAGACTGGTGCAGGCCAACTGGCTTGTGACACAAGAGCAATCCTGCATCCAGTTTCTCAAAAGTGACAGACAATTCAACTCTGCCTATCACCATGAGTCTCCTGGTGCTTGTCCATTACACGCTGTTGAAAAGGCCTGTCTGTTACCAGCAGCAAGAGTCACTGGGATGCCTGAGAGGCTTTTCTAGGTGTCACCTCGCTCAGCAGAGGCAGTCAAAGCAGACATGCACATGCAGCTGTATCTTGGGCACAGGGAGGGAAGGATTCTCGGAGAACATGCATGACCTTGCAAGGTCAGGACGTGACAATATCACCTGGCTTTGGACCAGCAGCTGCTGTGAAATGGACCAGCAGCTACTGTGAAAGGGCTTGTAGTTATCTTTGCATCGTAACATCAATGCAGGGGTGTGCATGATGAGTTTGTGATTGAAGATGTCGATCTGGGTGAACTAACTGCAGTCACAATCAGCCATGACAGCAGCGGCAAATCACCTGCCTGGCACCTAGACCACATAGAAGTCACACGACTAGGGTGTGCCCCGCAGCAAACCCCAACAAGCACTCATAATACACCCATTGAACCGGCATGCAAGGGAGATGGCAGCCCAGTAATTAAGCAGCAGTTGTTGCATGCACGCGACAAATCAGGCAGCCCAACAGCTCAGCAAGCACTGCAGGCTGAATTGCAGCCCAATGCTGGCAAGTTTAACGGCAACTGGGAGGCCGGGATTGCTGGAGTTGTGCCTGTTGGGGTGACATATGTATTCCCTTGTGCCGCTTGGCTAGATGAGCGATTGGGAGATGGCAAAACGGAGAAAAGGCTTACAGCAAGGTGTGTGGGCTGTGAGGGGCTCAGTCCAGGCTTGCAGCATACTTGGTTATGGACAGCGTTTGGGTAGTAGAGCAAGTCAAGCGAGCTTTCCCTATCCTGTCCTGACTTCAGCCCATTGGAACTACATTATTGCTCGGTGGGACAGATGACGTGTCCTGAGAGTCAGAGTACCAGTTGTTGTTGTTTCCAAGTGTACTTGAGTGATACAGCAGAGAGCATGTGCTGCTGTAATGCAAATCCCTATAGCACACACAGGCTCTTGACGGGCAGAGGTTTGTGTACTAGAGTTAACCCTGTGAAGTGTTAAAACCTGCAGGCCTCTGGACCCCATGGTGTGGTACAACATCTACATCACCACAGCAGATGTGCGCGGTGCTGGCACAGATGCTGAGGTATATGTGGCGCTGATTGGATCAAAAGCAAGCAGTGGGAGGGTTGTCCTATCCAGTCGGCCAGAGCATTTTGAACGGGGCAATAGAGACAAATTCAGGTATACAGGTGTCACTGTTGCAGTACATGTTACTAGCTACAGTACGGTTCAAACATGTGTGTTGTTGCAGGGGCTTTACTCTCAGATATGTTCCGACATAGAATATTGCATTTGTGCTGATGAAATGGTCAATCTTTCATGTGACGGTTGACTGTGCTGTGCTGCAGTCAGTGGCTAGTTTCTCCCTTTGTGCAGGCCACAGCTGTCTGACTGCTCATGCAGTTTAAATGCAGCAGCTCGTGCTACAGTCTACAGCACCAGTCGTGCTGAGCCATGGATAATGTTATGTTTTGTCTCTCAGCCAGGGCTGCAACTGTAAACAACCGCCATACCTAGGAACCCCTCTTAAACTGGTGAGCTGTGTCCTTGCCAGGAGCAATGCAGCAGCTCGTATTATAGAGGAACGTCCAACTTCAAGCCCATTAATTGCCCAGCTTGCTGAAGCTTGCACTGCCCTCCTTGTACCTGCTGTAGGTTACAGCTGCCGCACCTAGGCATGTTGTCAAAGCTGGTGATTGGCCACGACAACCGTGGGGAATCGCCTCTATGGAAGTTGGAGTTGGTGGAGGTTGAGGAAGAGCAACACCCTGGAAGATTTACATACTTCGCTGCTGATAGGTAGGCTGGCTGAGTGAGTTCAATGCCATGTGGCCGGTCAACGGTCTCAGGCGACTGTTCAGAGCTCTCTTTAGGGGGAATGGCAATCTGGAAGGTCCACGTGTGTTGCTGCTGAAGGTAGTCCTGGTAGCTGTTGATGCCAATACTATTTATTCGATTTAGGTTGGCAGCCTTTCTATGCTCTGGCTGCTGCAGCTCAAGCTGGAGTATCCCCTGCCGACAAGTAGTAATGCCTCTCGCCTGATGCAAAATCCCCATCTACTGTTCATACACAACCATACAAAAGGGTTAAACAAGCAACATTTCTTGCGGGTCATCTTGTATGTTCTTGCATGCAGATGGCTCGGCACTTCTTCTCCAGATGGGCTGTCTGAAGTGACACTTACAGCCAGTGACATTGACCCCAGACAGGCACAAATGGAATATCAGGTGAGGCTCAGGCTGAGGAGGTACACTGTGCCACATAGCTCACGACTAGATGTCTGGTTTTGCAGGCTGAGTGCATAGAAAGTGGAGTTCAGCATATAAGTACCCTTATTGGCTAGTCTAACTCGCTTCCGTGGTAGAAAAGGGGAAAGGGGATGGCAAGACCATCAGGATTCCGCCAGAGGCACTGAAGCCTCAGTGCATCAGCCGTCCAGGCCTGCATTCATGCATTGCAACGCATTGCACCACACAACTTGAACCACCGCAAATTATGGCCTGGTGTCATTGTTGTTGATGCAGCTTTGCTTTGTTACAAGCTCCCTGCGGTTTGCTGGCACCGACTCAAACAGTACCTTTGAGCTCATAGGCGACCGAGGCACCGCAGGTCCCATCCCTGTATCAGCCGTCAAGCCATGCTTCCATGCAGTTGCACCACACAACTTGGAATACTGCAAGCTTGAGCCTGGTGCCATTGATGTTTGTGCAGGTTTGCTTCATCACAAGCTCCCTGCGCGGTGCCGGCACCGACTCAACCGTTGGCTTTGAGCTCATTGGCGACAGAGGCAACACCGGTTCAATCACCGTATCAGCTGGCAAAGCTGCCTTTGAGCGAGGGTGCAAAGATATGTTTAGCTATGTCAGGCCATGGCTGGGGCAGTTGCTGCAGCTGGTGGTGTGGCATGACAATGCAGGAGCTGCAGCGGGACGGGGCCCTTGGCACTTGGAAGCTGTCACTGTCAGAAACAGTAGGGACCAACAGGTGTGGCATTGATATGTCCTCGCAGTTTGTGGCAGCTAGCCTAGCTATGGCATAGCATCAAGTTGGTCAGTATGGTCGGTTTGGTGCTGGCATACACAGTTGTGTGGATACGTTTGTCAGGCATGTGCATGCACTGAGAGGGAGACACCAGTCTTATCGGTTGTGAAAAAGTGATATAATTTGACGCAACCTCACTGTCTGATATACTGGCATGGTGCCGCTAGCTAGCTAGCCAACATGCAGGACCACAGCCTGAACGGCGCTTTGGTGAGTGAATCTACGTTGTTTGGCCTGAGCTGCTGCCAATTCTGTGTGTTGCAGGTTGTGACGTTCCCTTGCAATCGGTGGTTATCAGCTGAGACTCAGCTGAGAGTGGAGTTGCAGCCGGGCAAGGCAACAGGGCTTGTAAGGCAAGTGGAAAGCATAATACATGAAACAAGACAGTGCACACATTTGTGATGCGCGTAAGAACTCCCCACCCTGTAACATGCAGAAGATCAACATGATGTGCATGTATGTCATTACATAAGGCATGAGCCAGTAATTGCTGTGTTCTTTCCAAAAGGCCTTTGGCGTGATGTGCACCCACACAGCTGATAGATATGCAGCACAGCTTCCGATTCTGCAACGGGGTTTGCGTGTGCTTGCACCTTCAACCTGTCAAGCTGCACACTTTGAAAAAGACCGCCACCTGATGCATCGTGTGCAACCGCTGCACATGTTGTGTCACTAACCTCACACATGTTTCAGCGGCACGGCTGTTCAACCTGAGCTGAAGTGAATTTTCCCTGTCCTTGCTTGTAGGTACCAATTCGACGTGGTTACAAGTGACATCCGTGGTGCAGGAACAGACGGCGCTGTATGCCTGGAACTGTTCGGCCAAACAGACGGCTCATCAGCTGCAGTAAAAGCAGGCCCTTGGTGCTTAGACAAGCCAGGAGCGTTTGGCAGGGGTCAAACTGACGTGTTTATTGTCCAAGGATCAGAGGTCCAGCTTCCGACATCTCTGCAAGTCACTTTGCAGGGTGCAGGAGCGAACCCAGATTGGCACCTGAGCTACATTGTCTGTACCGTGTTTGGGCGAGAGGACAATATGCCTGGCGCCAAGTACTACTTTGTTGCTGACAGGTGGGCTTACCATCGCTAGGTCATGACACTATGCCTCGGAAGCCAGAAAGCCACCATGTGCTGATGTTGACAACTGTTGCTAAAGGCTAGCACAAGTACTGCCATATATCATACCGCCGATGCCAGTTTGTTTTGGGCGGCAAGGAAGAGAATGTTCTGACAGCAAATGACTGCTGGCAGGGTTGCTCTGTACTTGGCCCGCTTTTGGCCGGAGCCCAGATCGTTGATGCTACTGCTGCAGCTACAAGTGCTCTGCAGGCTTGTGTTCAGCACTAACACATCGCACTGCGTCCATGTTGCTGAACCTGCAGGTGGATTGATGACAAGCATGGCCTGTCAGCCACACTATCAGCAAGCACAACAATCCCCAAGCTTGATGTTTTTGTGTTACTGCAATACACATTATCAGGACTGTTGTTGCCGCATTCACAAGTGCTCTGTAGGCCTGTGTTTATCACCAACACAATGCACTGCGTCCATTTTGTTGATCCCGCAGGTGGTTTGATGACAAGCATGGCCTGTCAGCCACACTGTCAGCAACCAAACCAGTTCCCGAGCCACGCAATGGCCAACTGCCATATATGGTCAAGGTATACACATCAGATTTGAAGGGTGCTGGCACTGATGCAAATGTGTGGGTCAACATGATTGGTGTGGAAGGCAGCAGTGGCTGGCAGCAGTTAAGAGCAAGAAAGGAGTCCTTTGAGCGTGGCCAGGTAAGAGACCCTTGGGTTCTTATTTGTAGTGTGGTTGATGGGCGTGCATACGCAGCACTTTTGGTGACTGGTACTGATGCTAACGTGTCCAGCAGCATAAATGGTGTAAAGGGCAGCAGGAGCTGGCCACTGTTGCAGGCCAGGAGGGAACCCTTTGAGCATGGTCAGGTAAGAAAGGAGGGAGGGGGGCTTATTTGTTTACAAAAGCTGGTCGTGCATGTGCAGCATTCTGTGATACTGCTGGCACTGATGCTAATGTATGAAGCAGCATCAATGGTGCAGCCTCCCTTTTGAAGAACTGCTAGTTGGTGTTGAGAAGCACTGCTCAACATAAGGAGTAAGATTGAGCACTAAACACTGCTGTTTACTACCTCATTTTGATTTTACAGGAAGATGTGTTTGTGTTGAAAGTCCCATTCCTTGGGTCCTTGACACGCCTAGGAGTCAAATCTGACGGCACAGGCCAGGGCGCTGCATGGCACCTAAACAAAGTGTGCATCATACCACCCGCTTCACCCACTGACACGGCGCAAACTGGGCATCCTGTTTGGTTTGTTGCTAAGCGGTGGCTGGATGCTGCAAATGGGCTTGAAGTTACTTTGGATGGTCGGGCAGATGATATCGACGGGCGGCAGGTTACCTACACGGTGGAGGTGTATACGTCCGACATAAAGTAAGTTGGGTTCTGGCCCTTGCCGGTGTAACATGCTGACAGTAGGTTATCTGAGTAGGAGATAGGGTTTGATGGCAGGATTATGCTTGTGTAAGAGTCCAACAGCTTATCAATTTCCACTGCTGAGCCCCAAGAAGCATTGAATTACTTTTGGCACAACATAACCTTGAAACTCATACAACACAGATCATGTTGAAGTAAAGTTGATTTGCTGCTGTTGCCACTGTCACTGTCCAACTGTTCTGCGCGTTCAACATGATCTGTATGGCCTGTTACATTTTCCAGGCATGCTGGTACAGACTCCAGAGTGTTTATGCAGCTATTTGGCGACAACGGTGAAAGCGGCCCTAAGGAGTTACAAATCCATGAGTCAGCAAACAGCTCCTTCAAGACTGGTACCCATGACATGTTCAAACTGCAGCTACCGCAGCTTGGAGAGTTGCAAAAGCTGAAAGTGTGGCTGGAAGAGAGGGGAAGCCCCTGGCATCTGGAGCTGATTGTAGTGCATGATCCTGAAGGTGTGTGGCTTGTGGTCTGGAGTTTACGTCCCCCTGCCTCCAGCTGCTTGGTTGTTTCAGGTGTTATGTATTCGCAGCTGCTTGATCACAGTGTTGTGCAGGACCAATTACATCTTTCAAACCTCAGATAGCCATTGTCAGCATCGCAGCATATTGGCTTGCATATCATGCATACAGCACTCTGATGAGTCAGCCCACAACCTGTGGCACCAGTGGTGGCCAACCAAAGCGCTATGTGTTGCTCTCATACTTGGTTCAAGCTGGCATAAGGAGACACGGAGTCTGTGGTGGCATTTGTCAAGCAGATGCGTTGCATGGTATGATAGTATTGACATTTGCTGATTCAGCATCGTGAGGCTGCTTGCAAACAACTCCTAGTCCTACCAGCAATCTAGTCACTTGCCGCAGCAGCACGTCCCCCAGACCGCAGCCAAATAAATGTCACCCTCATTCACGCTTGTCGCCGTGACCCTGTAAACTGCATTCAGGCAAGCCAACCTACTTCCCTTGTGGGCGCTGGTTGGGAACGGCTCAAGCTGGACACCCCGTTGCTGGCACTGCATCGTCACCTCTGGAACTCAGGGGCCAGACTGAGGACCCCAGGCCTGCCATGACAGACTACAAAGTGAGCATTTGCGGGCCCTCCTAGATCTGCTCATTGCACGTAAGGCACGATTTGATTGCATGGCTGCGTTCAGACCCAGCAACTGCGACTTGCATTTGTGTCTGGCCATGCAATTCCATGCAAGCGGACTTGTGGCTTGGTTGCGTGATGAGCCACTGGCTGCCTGCTTACACACTTCCTTGCAGACTAGTGGCTGGGCTTGGCTAATGCCCCAGTAATCAAGATGTACAACGTCTTTGTTTCATAAAGTATTCTGCTGCTTACAAGCAACCCTCTAATGACTTACCAAGATGACTGTGTAACAACAGTTGCTGTGAGTAGGTGGACCGCAGCATGCCTGGCCAGTACTACAACTTCAGTACTCTACAAGATCTCCAGAGAGCGCTTGACCTTGGCATTGGTAAAAGCAGCACTTTAAACAGCTAGACAGCTCACCAGGTCCAGCTTATGGTGTGTGCATATTTCCGCAGGTAGTAATACGTACAAGTGACTTTCCAGGAGCTGGTACAGATGCAACCGTCTTCGTTGAACTCATTGCCACGGATGGCAAAACAAGTGGAAGGCTTCATCTCAACCCAGAAGACCCAACAGCATTTGACCGAGGTCATGTTGATGAGTTCAAGCCGCGTTGTATGAAGCTTGGGGAGCTGGCACAGCTTAGGATAGGACATGATAACAAGGGCAGGGATCCAGGGTGGCACTTGCTGCAGGTGAGCAAGGTGTTACGACATATGTGTAGTGTTATCTGATCCTGATAGGCCGATGGGGTCCTGTTGCCAGTTACTAGTCCTGTTGCCAGTTACCAATACTGCATCCACCCTTGCATATAATGAAGCTCCCCCCTGCCGCCCTGTTGCCAGTTACTAGTCCTGTTGCCAGTTACCAGTACTGCATCCACCCTTGCGTACAATGTAGCCCCCCCCTGCCGCCCTGTTGCCGGTTACTAGCACTGTTGCCAGTTACCAGTACTGCATCCACCCTTGCATATAATGAAGCTCCCCCCTGCCGCCCTGTTGCCAGTTACTAGTCCTGTTGCCAGTTACCAGTACTGCATCCACCCTTGCATATAATGAAGCTCCCCCCTGCCGCCCTGTTGCCAGTTACTAGTCCTGTTGCCAGTTACCAGTACTGCATCCACCCTTGCATATAATGAAGCTCCCCCCTGCCGCCCTGTTGCCAGTTACTAGTCCTGTTGCCAGTTACCAGTACTGCATCCACCCTTGCATATAATTGAAGCTCCCCCCTGCCATTCAAGTCATGAACAAACCCAACTCACAGTCAATGATTGTTGTAGTGGAACCTGCACCTGAAGCCCTTCTTCATTAATGTGTTTGTTGCATGGTTCAGCAGTCCAAAATTTGTATATGACAGGCCAGTCATGTTGTGTGATGTTAATCCTCACGGTCTGCAGGTGGAAGTCACCGAGTTGTCCCCTGAGGGCGATGGTCGTACATGGTACTTTGCTGCAGATTGCTGGCTTGATGCTTCACAAGGGGACAGGAGGACTGAGCGGCTGCTGACAGCTAGCAGAATGGACCCGCTGGCTGACAGAGTATCATACAAGGTGAGACTGGCCCTTAAGCTGGCCACAACAAAGTAAGCTGTGTCGCTTGAAGAACAACAGCATGCCTTCCTAGGTTGCCGAGTGATCTTGTGCTTCAGGTTGCTAGCGCTTGGTTTATGTTGTCAAGTGTCATCCCGACATATGGATGTCTGCTTGCCAATGCAGATATTCAAAACAGACATAGGCACATCTGTCTGTTTGCACAGTTTAAGAACGTGTTGTTAACAACCTGGTCTGTGTGTTGCTAGCGTCTGCTGTGTGCTCAGCAGCAACTTTGTGCTTGGGATTGGACTACGCGTGTTGGTATAACGGTGCCTCCTACCCTTATTCTGCAGGTGTCTTTGCACACAAGCGATGTACCAGGTGCAGCCAAAACTGAGACAGCCGCTATCTACATCACCCTGCAAGGAAGCCATGGCACACCAATCACAAGCGCAACTACTAGCAACAATCGTCCCATCCAGAGACCCAGCCTTTACAGTAATGGAGGTGACTCCACAATGCTCAGCAGTCCAAGACTGGAGGTAACCGGCAACAGTAAGATGGCATTTGTGGAGGGAGGTGTTGGTAGCTTCACGCTGCCTCTGATGAAAGACTTGGGCCAGTTGAGACGGTTGACACTGGAGTTAGAGGGCAGACCACAGGTGCGGAGAAAACAACTGTCTTGGCCTGAGAAAAGAAGCTTCCTGTGTTGGCCTGAGAATTATTCTGGATAGCTAGGTGTTTCAGTTGACAGCATTGTCACATTGTTTGAATGGCCATGTGATCGAGGGGCCCAGCGACTGCTTGGTGTAGCACAGGAAAGACATATGTCTGCTGCTTGGATGGAGCATGTTCAACGGAGTTCATTAGCAAAAGGTCCTGCAAAAGCAAATTGCACAAGATGATGTGCCACAGCAAGGTGGTGATAATGTTATCGGCTGAAAACTGCATGTTGAATGTTGCAGCTGCAACGATTCAAGCTTGAAAACTGTAATCACTGCAGGGGCAGCAGTGTTCATGGCATTGTCAGCATATAGAAGTCACCAACAGCGACACAAAAGAGCGCTGGCTCTTTCCCTGCAATGCTTGGCTGGGAAATGGTCACAATGCTGGTGTATCGGAAGTGGTACTGCAACCGGTGCCACATTTACCACTGCCTCCGCCACCACCACCGCCGCCACCGGCACCCCGGGAAGATAGGTACACAGTGGCTATATACACGTCAGAGTTGTCTCCAGTAGCATCTGATGTCAGAGTATCTATCACTATGTATGGAGCGAATGGTGAAGCTGGCCCGTTTGAGTTGGGGGAGGCGGGAAGAAGCGGTTTCAAACAGGGGGGTGCGGAGTCGTTTGCTGTCTCAACAGTAACAAAGCTTGGGCAGCTGCAGAAGATCAAGGTGCGGCTGGGGCTCTACACCACCAGCAGGGGCACAGCCTTGCAGGTTTGCCTGTGTGAATGTTCAGAGTGACTAGTATACTGGCAGACTGGGTCAGCTGTGACCTGGCTGGTACCTTTGCTGTGACTGCCAGGAGAAACAATCCAGACCCCTGACTTCTGTACAGCTCAAAACTTCGAAACTGAGACCTCGTTGTGTTGAGCGTCAATCACAGAACCCCCCAAACACACCAATCTACTTGCAGGGTCACACTGCTGATTGCAAAAAGATACTGATTCTGGCTGGTGCAGGTGGTGGTGTCAGGCCCCAAGCCAGACTCGTCTTTGTGTCTGGAGGCGATTTGCATCGTTGCTGAGGCGACTGCCGTGGCTACTTGGTTTTATGCGGGTCGCTGGTTTGACAAGATTGTTGGGACAACAGCTGTACTGGAGGGTTCTACAATGGATGTTAGGGCTCAGCTGGTGAAGTACAAGGTCGGTGGTGGGCGGGGTGTGTGTGTTTTTGGTGGGGGGGATGGGGTGGCAGGAAAGGGGGTCACACCTCCGCAGAGGTTACCAGGGCTCAGCTGGGTGGATATAAGCTCAGTGGATGGGGTCATACGCTTACAAAGCTTGTCTTTTGAAGTGCTGAGTTTGAACCTATTCAAAATGTTGCAGCATACAGGGATAGGGCTCATGAATGCGCACACATGTTGAGCCACTTAGGGCCTAGGTGCTTGATGAAAGTGGTGTAGCAAATGTCTCTAGTGAGCATGACAGCTTGGCTGGCAAGTCCTACATTTCAGACAGTTGACGCAGGCAGTCAGATGTGCAAGAAACTTCGTTGCCCTGTGCCTGCTTTGTAGAAGAGGCTCACTAAGACTAGCTACTGCTGTCTGCAGATCACACTCCACACGGCTGACAGTAGCCCTGCAGCCAACCCTCCTGGGCGGTTGTATGTGGAGCTCCATGGATCAGATACCAGCAGCAGTGGACCTCAGCTGCTGTCCGGTACCGCCAGCGGCAAGAGCAGTGAAAAGGACAATGGCAGACGACATGGGGAAGTCCAGACTGATACGTTTGTTGTCAAGGCTCTGGAGCTTGGTCAATTGCAGGAGTTGCTATTGTGGGTTGATGCAGATGAGGTGCAGAGTGACTGGCAGCTGGCATACGTGGATGTGCAACATATGAACACCGGCCAGGTGGGTGGATGCTAACACGTTGAATGGCTGTCAATCTGGTGTCCAGTGAAGTAAGCGGGCTCAATATTGGCACATCAATGTTAATGCTTGTGTTGGCAGGATGAGATGTCTGAAGTTGTGTAGGTGTGGGCACGCGCCTCATGCAATCTTGTCCACGTACTAGCTGCTCAGTTGTCCACCACGCCAAACGAGAGGTCCAGCATAAAAGCAACCTTTTCTTGCAGGATAGCTTTTGCGTGTATTTTGTGGGGGGGGGGGGGGGGTGTCACTGTTGTAACCACTGCATGCTCAAGACTTCAGCAAAAGTAACACCTTTGCAGGATTGTTCGGTTGCCCTTTCTTGCAGACTTGGTATTTCCCTGCTGGTCAGTGGCCGGAGAGACCTGAACATGATTGGGCTACTCACAGAGTCTTAAAAGTTGACAACACCTTCCTCTGCAGCTACCGCATAATCGTCACAACGGGCAACATCCGAATGGCCGGCACAGATGCTAATGTCCATATAATCATCTACGGTATTAAGGGCAACACAGGCCGAAAGGAGTTGCACATACAGGGCAGAAACTGCTTTGAACGGGGGCAAACGGATGTATTTCAGACATCTGGTGTTGATGTTGGAGTGATGAGCCATATTGTGATTGGGCATGATGGCACAGGGATGGCATCCGCATGGTATTTGGCTACAGTTGAGGTGGAACATCTAACAACAGGCCAGAAGCTCTGCTTCACTGCTAACAGGTGGGAGTTGACATCCACTTTGCAACATTTCAGTTCACATTCTCCTCCCTGTTTGTGACTTGAGCGAGAAAGTTTAGACTTGGGGTTGTTTTGACGGTTCCTGGTGCTTTTGGACGACTTGGCAGTATGCGGATGGATCAGCCTGGTACCTTCATAAATTTAAGAAGCAGATTGTGACCCAGAGTTGCAGCATTGAAGTAAAGTTTCGGCCTGTAGTGGATCCTTGCAGCTGGTGTAGAAAATCTAGCAACTCAGTGCTTACAATCTTGGTGTGGCAATGAACAACGTTGACCGCAAATCATGCCGCATTGCTGGATGCATGTTTTGTGGAATGACGACACATTTTAGGAACCCTATATTTTGCCGTATTTGCCGCATTCTGCTGTATGAACCGCTGCTCCTGTGTCACATGTGCAGGTGGCTAGATGACAAAACCAACGGAAATCCATGTGAGCTGTGGCCGGCGCCACCACCGCCACCTGGCCCTCAAAACAACTGGGAGCTTGTGGTCATCACAGGTAACTCAATCTGTACGACAGGGGGGTTGAGAATTTCGTCTCTTGCCATGATGCTGGCTAGCACCTGTGCATTTGCTAGCACTATAGTGCCATACTAGTAGTGCCACCTCAAGTGCACTGTATGGGTGTTTGAAAGTTGCAGATGCATGTTTGTCTGCCCGAGTTGGCTGGCAGCAGCAGGCACCGATTTGGGTTTGGACTTTTCCAATGCTGCAGGAAGAGCATTTGGGTCGGGTACAGATGCAGACGTATTCATCAAAATCACAGGCGAACACGGCACCTTTGGCCCCCATCAGCTACCAGCAGGCCCAGAAGCATTCAACATCGGCTGCAGAGACACCTTCCAGCTAGCCACACCAGACATAGGCACACTGCAGGAAGTGACAATCTCTCATAACAATATGGGGGCCGCGGCGGCATGGTTCCTGCAAGCGTTAGAGCTGACGAATTTGAATACAAAAGTGAAGTACGTATTCAAGGTTGCGGCGTGGCTGGATGTGGCAAATGGATTGAGCCGGACACTCAAGCCTATGCCACAGAAACCTGGGCCAGTTGATGTACAAGGCAAGTCTACTTCTTTTTTGGTTTGGCAAGGAGGGTGGCACAGCACCTTCCGTGTGTGATAGCATTGCTGGTTACTGCACACCCTACTGCATGCATGTATGCTGTATGCCTGTGCGTTATGGCGAGGCGTGTACCTGACAATATGCCTTGTTTGTTTCTTTGGCTGAAAGTGCTGGTAACATGTGGTTATTGGCAGCACCCAATTGCTGATGACAGCATCCAGGATGTATGAGTCTTAAACTAGTCACATAGTGCTCTGCTGATGGCAACAGCATGAGTTCTGGGCCTATTACTGTTTGATGGTGCACTTGATATAAAAGCTACCCAACCATGATAGCAGCAATGCCGTCAGCCCTGCACCCCATATCACAAGCCGATACAACCAAACCAACAACAGCCTCAGTCTCACCGCCGTGCTTGCACCTATTACATACTGTGTGCTGTGCAGGCAGTGCAACGTGCAGCTATCAGATTGAGATCCAGACCAGCAACTTGGATGGTGCTGGCACAGATACTGGAGTGTTTGTTCAGATTGGGGGTGTGCTGGGTGAAACTGAGTCCCTGCAGCTGCAGGCACCAGGAGCAAACACCAACACTATTACAGCAAGGTGTGACATAGACATCTTATCATACTCTCTGGCAGAAGCGTGTCATGCAAGACATCTAAGTAGCATCAGTCTTATGTGCTGTATACTGCAGCTATGCATGCTAGCTGCCATCTGGCATTGAGTGGGCCAGGGAAGAAGGTGCTTGATGTTGTGGCTAGCCAGAGTCCACAGACTACATCCCACCGGCTGGCACATGTGCTCACTCAGCTTTCAAAGCGACATAGACATCTTCATTAGTGTCTGTTGTCAGCGTGTTCACTGTCACTCATGTCCACTTATTATATTTAGCAGCATCGACAAGCTCTGCACTCACAGTGGTGGCTGAGCTAGCCGCAGCAGCTGCCAAGGGTCTGCTGCTGTTCTTGTGTGTCCTATTGATAGTAACAGGGCCTCAAGCCCAGCAACGCAGTGCATGCATACACTGTACAACTAGTTTGCAGCTGCTGTGCTTAAGCATGGTGTCACATTAATTTGTAGTCTGTGGATTCAATACACTCCCGGCACTAGCCATCTAGCCAGCGAATGACTCCTGCTCCTGCTAATATACCTTTTGCTCAACAGCAGTGGCAGCTTCCTGCACATTTGTCCACCCTTCAGCTGCTGTGACCTGCGTTTGGTGCCTTGTGCAGGCCCATGTTTCAGCGAGGGGCTCAGGATGTGTTTGTTCTACGTGGCTTGCAAGATGTGGGGGCCCTGACACACTTACAGATAGGCCATGACGGTACTGGCCAGCATCCAGGTGGGAAAGTTAGTGCTGCTTGTTAGTAGATACACTCTGTGTGCATGATGTGACTGAGTCAATTGTTGAGTTGTGTTGACCAAAGCACTGTGACCTCCACTCTGCGGCTGGTTCCATGGTTGTGAGCAGACATATTCTGCTTCCATGGAGTTGGATACAGTGCAGCAACTTGAGTAGACCAGGTTACTCACTACTTGGTGGTGTTTACACGTCTGCTGACTGCTCAAAGCTCAGAGGAACCTCACTGTGTGCTGATGATTGCACAAGACCCTTGACAACCCACTTGCCGAGCAATCTGAGGCAAGCTAGAGCTGTCCTAAGTGTGGTGTGTGTTCTCTCTCGTTTTCTGTGCAGCTTGGCATCTATCCTGGGTGCGTGTAGTCAATCTCACCACAGGGACCAGGGCCCTCTTCATTGCTAACACCTGGTTAGACCCCTCTATACCCGGCTGCAACAGCTGGATTCGGCTGTCAGCGAGTCCCGA
>NSMO01000731.1:0-24426 GCA_002588565.1 Coelastrella sp. UTEX B 3026
TTTTTTTGTTTTTGTGTACGTGTGGGGGCGCGTCTCCCCCCCCCCCCCCGCCGCCGGGGGGGGGGGGGACCCCCCCCCCCCCCCCCTCCCCCCCCTTGGGTGTGCTCTCTGCCTGCGATGTCGACACGCTGGGGGCGTTTGGCAAGCAGGTTGCGTGCATTGTGGTACGTGCGCTTGGCCGTAGCCTATGTAGGCTATGAAGCTGACACGGCTCCTGCTGCGACAGTTACAGTTGGGGACAAGTTGCCATCAACAGCAGTTACAAGCTGGTGTGCAGCACGAGGAGATGGTAGACTGCAGCCGGGCTGCACCCAGCATGTATCAGGGCAGAAGTTCACGCACGACCAGCGGACATCACCAGTGGCAACCCGACGAAAACCACACAACCATACATGACATGCATTGCCTGGCCAGGCAATTTTGCCATATAAATGTTCATGTGTACGATGTTTACGGGTTAGTGTAAAACAGCGTGATTCACTGCATTGTATCGTGAATCAGCGCGCATCTAGCGTCATTTGTCAGCATAGTGGACGTCTGGAGCAACGTTAATTACGATCGGCCGGACCTGCAGCTGTGATCCGGGCGCGCGCGCGCTCGTCAACCGCGACATGGTTGCAGGTCCACCAATAACAACTGCAGTCAACAGCGAGCACAACTGTCTGCTTTGTATTCACGATCACAGAATTCCTCCACGTGCAAGCTGGGATCCCAGGGTTAACCACCAAAACCAAGAGCGCCAACCACTTCGTCGCAACAACTCGCCGAGCTGCAGTGCGCGGATCACATCATTCGCAGACACATGCTGCAATATCAGTATTTACGCAGTAATTGAGGCTCCCTCATCCGAGATCCGCAGCATTGGCAGGCGTGGCTGCTGTTACTGCTGCTGTGATTCCAAAGCAGAACTGCAAAGCAAAGCAACCTGCAGTTGGCGCAACTTCGGGCTTGGTGAAATGTGCGAGACACGCACTACGGTTGGACATCGTGCACAGGATGCAGGCTCCACTTATATATGGTGGCACAGATCTAGAGAGAACTTGACAGTTGTTGTTACGGTGTAGCCGTGACAGTACTAGCAGCACTGACGCTGCGCACTGTGCTAAGGCGATGCTGATATCGTAAGAACAGCTCCATTGCGTGTTTCGCAGGCCTGCGCAATGTGCCTTGCCGTACAACTTTCTGAGCCACGGCTGCTGCAGCAGGCGGGCTCGCAGGCTGCCGCTCGCATGCAGCAGCGCGCGCACTACCTGTGTGTACTATCTGACAGTAGTGATCGCGCGAGACTGTGCGCCACCTGACAGCACTGGGCAAGGCATGTACTCCCGCTAGTAACTAGGCGCGGTGTCAATCTTGCGATTTTCTCAGCACACCGCCGTGCTCAGGAACGTCCAGCTGCACACGCAAGCTCTATAAATATAAGACTTTGATTTGCGCAGCAGCTGACGACCGCTGAGTGCGTCGCTCGCATTCTCGGTTTTGCGATGAAAGCGATTGTGGCGCTGCTTGTCAGCACAGCAGGCTGCTGGGGTGTCTGCCACCCACGAAACACCTTGCTAGATACCAAAGATTATATTGGTATATTGCCTGGCACCTGACATTGCCGTCGACGTTTTGCCTTTTCCCGGGGTAAAAGTTACCCGGGGGGCAATCATGTGGCACAGAGCGTCTATGCTGCTATACTGTCCTGCAGGGCCCTCGCTGCCCCTTGGCCACCCGCATACTGTTTCACTGTGCTCATAAGACTGGGGATGAAGACTCCCTTATGGCACAGCACAGTCAGCTGTCAGACTCGCTTGAGGACCAACTTAGCCTTGCTGCACTACATTTCAACAGGGGACACCACCAGGTGCAGTCCTTTGCAGCTGTTTGCAGCAAATGTCAGTGTTGTGAAATCGTAGGACTACAGCAATATTACACAGCAGCAGCAGGGTGCTGGGAGCTGCTGTTCAGACAGCACAACAAGCAGTGCAGTACGGCAAACATGGACGCACACTAGCAAACAGAGAATGTCAGGCAGGAGTTCTTGCAGAAGCAGTAGATCAATAGCTGAACAGCAGCAAGCCAGCAACATGTGGCAACCCTTGAGCGCCCCATCAGCTTCATCAGATGTGGCTACGGTACTTGGCTTGGCAAGAGATGAAGCAACAGAAGTCTCAGCGTGACTTTGCCAAACCACTAGTATGATGTCAAGCTGGTGACTTGATTGCCTACTGTACCGTGTGCAGGAAGCTACTGATGTCTACAAGGCCCTACTGCTTGATAACAGGGAGCTGCTAGCCCTCAACGTCTATGTAGCTCTGTGTTACGCCAAGCTGGACTACTACGATGTCAGTCAAGAGATCCTGCAGGTGGGGATGTGCTGCAAAGCAGTAGCTGATAGCTCTAGCCTGGGGGCTTTGATGTGCACACCCTGTGTCCTGTAGCTTTCCATCGCTGCTGCTTTGTGATTTGCTTTGTTCCAAGCTACCTGTAGTGCTGGCTAGACCAGCCACTGCATGCCCAAAAAGGATGACATGTGCCACAGCCATAGTGTTGTGTGTAGGCTGTGGCACATGTATGCTGATGGCATCATACATAGTGTACACACGTGTGCATGTGCTGTGAAGCAGCAGCTGATAGCTCTGACCTGAGGGCTTTGCATCATGCGTTGTTTACACCCTGTGTCCTGCAGCTTTGCATCACTGGTCCGCTGTGAGCCCACCTGCACTGTTGGCTCAAGACAGCCATTGCACTCCCAGAAGGATGATATGGCTGCGGCACCTGCATGCCACACAGCTGCAAGCTTGTGGCTGTGTTCCGAACAGTTCTTGCAGACCTTGGGCGTGCAGACTGTTGAAAGCGTTCAAATGTATGCAGGTGTATCTGAACTCTTTCCCTACCAGCCCCATAGCAGTCAACTTGAAGGCATGCAATGCATTTAGGTAAGGTGTGAAAGCTTGCTTTAGCCACGCCACAACACAGCTCATCTATCATGTCCTTCATTTTACTCCAACAGGAGGTCCTTGCCATGCAATGCACAATATGGGACAGTGCACGTGACAATGGCTGTGCTTGTAGCAGACAGAGCCGCAATGTACAGGCAACAACCAGCTTATATAGGGAGCAGTCTGCATATGTGTCACACCAGTGCTTTTGCACATGGATCATTACCTGCAGGTTGTTCAATGGGAAAGCAGCAGAATCTGAGTTGAAGCCGTTAGCAGATGCCACGGGGGGCAAACATACGGAGCATGACCTCATACGACACAACCTGGTGGTGTTCAAGGGAGGAGAGGGGGCTCTACAGGTATCGACAGTCACATAGCTCAGCTGCTGCACGCCATATAAATGTCATATTTTAGTATGTGTATCCGTGGCTCCTATCGTACTGTGCATGTTATGCTGTGCGCAGTTTAGTCACTGAGTGATGCTGTTTATTCGTGCAGGATATGCAGCACATGCTAACAGCAGCCCCGGCATATGCGTATGTGTAGAAACCTCAAAATGCCACCGTTGCACAGCAGGTTCGGTGCCACCTCACTGTCTGTTTCTGTTGTGACAGCCAGGTCTCCGCCCCTTATTGGTATGGGCAGGTAGTACACGGGCTTGGGGAATGTGCCTCCAGAAGCGCCCCGTGTCACTCAAAATCGCATGAGGCCAGATGACAGAGGCACATAGAGTGGATGAAGCCTTGATTTCAAAATGGTTCACATCATTGACTGCTGGAGCACTGCTGAGCACAAAACTCTCACATGTGCTGCCTCAGCTGGTAGTGAAGTGTCAGAGCATTGGCTTTGGCTATCCTTTGGCTATTTAAGGCTGGTTCAGATCCTGCCTGGGGCACCCGTAAACCCAGGAACACAAAGCATAATACTCCAACTGTCGTTCGCTAAGCTCACTGGCTAGTGCCAAGGCAAGCGGGTCACAACCAGAAAGAAAACAAATCATGAACTGTTGCTGCTGTGTGTGCTTGTCTTTGTTACAGGTGCAGTAGCAATATTACCCCCTGCGTAGGGCGCCCTCGCTGGGCCTCTCGCATATGCTGCATCAGCTGGTAGTGGACTGTTGCTGCTGTGTGCTTGCCTTTGCCTCAGGTGCTGCCTGGGCTTGGGGATGTGCCGCCTGAGGCCCCTTTGAATCTTGTGATACATCACCTACGCAAGGGTGAAATCACAGAAGCACATGCACTCGTCAAAGACCTGAACCCCACAACGCCCCAGGAGTACATACTCAAGGTGATTGGCAACTCTGCTACCAGTATCAGTGCTTTGATGCTTTACAAAGCAGCTGTTGCGGGAAGAAGGCGCTTGATGGTGTGGTTAGCCGGAGTCCACAGACTTGATCCCACTGGCAGGCACATGTAAGAAACTCAGCTTTCTACTGCTGTTCCGTGGATGTGTCATCATACGTCAGTGATGTATGACCCGGTGTGCTGCTGTTACTGCTTGCATTAGAATGAATGCATCAGTCACTGTAATAGGGCATTATGCATGATCATATGCATCCGAGTGCCAGAACTGCCGCAGGTTGTAACCAACAGTAACTCTGGCAGCAGGATAGTCACACAGCAGAAAACCCTGCGCTACATCTTGTACTTGTTGGCGATAAAACGCTCCAGGAGTTTTCACAGTGCCATGTTGTACAATGTACTGCCTGTAGGCTGTTGTATCAGTTAGCCTAGGTCAAGCCTCCGGGTCCCAGGAGCAGCTCAAAACAGCACAGCAGTATTATCAGCTAGTGGGCAGCAGTGCGAGCGAGTGTGACACCATACCTGGGCGCCAGGCCATGGCGAGTTGCTTCTTCCTGATGAAGCTGTTTGAAGATGTGCTGGTGTTCTTGAATGTAAGGGCAATCTGTTCTAGGGTTTTTTTGGCTGTTGTCTGCCAATGCAACGGTTGTAGAGATTTTTCTGTGTAGAAAGGGGTTCAGGGAGCCTGTGGTATGCAACGTCATTGGGAAGTACAAAAAGGCCACCTGCTATCGCACAGCAGTATTATCAGCTAGTGGGCAGCAGCACCAGCGAGTGTGACACCATACTGGGCGCCAGGCCATGGCAAGTTGCTTCTTCTTGATGAAGCTGTTTGAAGATGTGCTGGTGTTCTTGAATGTAAGGGCAATCTGTTTGTTCTAGAGTTTTGTTGGCTGTTGTTTGCCAATGCAACGGGTGTTATATTAGAGAGAGAAACAGATGTTACTGTGGACACCTCACCATCTAGAATGGTACTCTCCACACCCAATAGGAAACCGTTTGAATATGTGTTGAGCTAGGAAAGGGGCTTGGGGAGCCTCTGGTATACAATGTGACTGGGTGCCACCAAACCGCCACCCTGCTACAGCACAGCAGTGCTTCCAACTGCTGGGCAGCAGTGCGAGCGGGTGTGATACGATACCTGGGCGCCAGGCCATGGCAAGTTGCTTCTTCCTGATGAAGCTTTTGAAGATGTGCTGGTGTTCTTGAATGTACGGTCAAGCTGTTTGTTCTAGGGTTTTGTTGGCTGTTGTCTGCCAATGCAACGGCTGTAGAATGTTTTCAGCAAAGGAAGGGGGTTAGGGAGCCTCTGGTATACTATATCATTGGGTGCCACCAAACCGCCACCCTGCTACAGCAAAGCAGTGCTTCCAGCTGCTGGGCAGCAGTGCCAGTGAGTGCGATACGATACCTGGGCGCCAGGCCATGGCAAGTTGCTTCTTCCTGATGAAGCTGTTTGAAGATGTGCTGGTGTTCTTGAATGTAAGGGCGATCTGTTCTAGGCTTTTGTCAGCTGTTGCCTGCCAATGCAACGGCTGTAGAATGTTTTTGGCTTCGAGAGCTACTTCAGCAATGATGATGTCTTCATCTGGGACTGTGGCTTGGCACTTGCAGCCACTGCAGCCACTGATAAGTGCAGAGAAGCTGCTAAATCCGCTTGCATGTAAACTCAGTCATGCTTCATGGAGTGACATCTCAAATTTGTTGATTTTGATAGTATTGCTGTGCTGGGGTTGCACGCCTGCCTGCAGTCTATCAAGAGCCACTTCACCAATGGTTATCACTTCCACTCTGTGGTCTCTCACTTGCAGCCACTGATAAGTGCAGAGAAGCTGCTAAATCCTTGCATGTAAACTCAGTCATGCTTCATGGAGTGACATTTTAAAGTTTGTTGCTGCTGTAGTATTGCTTTGCTGGGGTTGCATGCCTGCCTGCAGTCTATCAAGAGCTACTTTCACCAATGGTTATCACTTCTACTCTGTGGTTTCTCACTTGCAGTCACTGATAGATACAGAGAAGCTGCTGGAACCCCTTGCATGTCAAGTCTGTCATGCTTGTTGAAGCCACATCTTGAAATCTAATGTTTGTAATCGTACCGCTTTGCTTGGTCCCGTGTCTGCCTGCAGTCTATCAGGAGCTATTTCAGCAGTGATGATGACTTCAACTGGAACTATGGCTTAGCACTGGCAGCTACTGGCAAATACAGAGAAGCTGAAGAGGCACTAGGAGCTGTGCAGAATGAACAGTGCAGGCAAGTGCAATACTGTCGATTGCGCCGCATCGAGCCTGGGTGGGAGCTATATACCACAGTAGATTGGCACACCGGCTGCTAGGTATGTCTAGTCTCATTGCACTCATTGTCTTATACTAAAGGCAAGCGTCTTACTGTGTCTACTGCTGTGCAGGTCTGACACCGCCTGGGAGAGCTGGATGTGCCGCTGCATCCTGTCCTTTCAAGCAACAGCAGCATCACAGCTCTGCAGCAGAAACAGTTTGACTCACTGATGCTCCACTGCATCATCCAATTCTCTGTTTCCATCGAAGCTAAGTTTCAACACTGAAGTTTGTGTTATATCTGTTTCCTTTTAGGTCTGACCCCATTTGGGTAAGCTGGATGTGCCGCTGCTTGATCCTGTCCGGCAGAGCAGCAGCAGCATGGCTGCTCTACAGCACAGCACAGGACTCAGGTGGAGCAGCAGCACGAGGGGAGGAGGGATACGCTTTGCTGCAGCTGATTGCTAATGACTGCTACAGAATGGGTGCCTTCTACTATGCAATCAAGGTGTGAGAGTGTGCGAATCTATAGTGTGCACTTAGGCTGATAGCAAAACTGCCCATGTATGTATCAACAGACCAAGTCTGGCAGCGGACTTACCACATGACGCAACTACCTGCATGCATTGAAGCCCTTATCTTGTCTAGGGCCTTTGGCATTGGTTCCTTGCCAAAGCCTCTGTGTGAATGGACCACTTCATACAACTTCCTGCCAGGCCGCAAACAGAGAGGCCCATAGTGATATATAAGCTACCCACCAGCCATAGCTCTATGGCCATCGGTTCTACGCTCCATTTTGGAGGCGGAAACAACAACACCCAAAGCAGTGATCCTATCACTGCCATGTTTGTGTAGCGTGACACATGTTACATCATGGAACCTGGGAGACCAAAAGCCAAACACCAAGCTTGACTTGCTGCAGTCACAACTGTGACCATGAATCTGCCTCATCAAAGGCCCATTGCATCTGCTGTTGTGTGATTTGACCCTGGCCTCCACAGGCATTTGATGTGTTGGAGCGGTTGGACCCCAACCCGGAGTTCTATGAAGCCAAGCGGGGTGCTGCAGTAGGAGTGCTGCAGATGATTGCTGCAGGAAAGGAGCAGGTGGGTCGTCTGGGCCGCACAGATTGCTGGGATGTCAAGTGTGCTTTCCAATAAAAGCAAGTTGTAGAATCATTTGAGAGGTCTTAAAGGGGGAATTTATGTAAATGTAGAGCAAGTTGGTCGGCAGACTGGTCAAGTAACGGTCATTGTCACCGGACACGAGGATTTCATTCAGGAGTATTCTACAAACAAAACCCAGTGCTCAGCAGCAAACATTGGGAACAGATCACCATTCTCCTAATATAGTGCCTTGGATGTGCATTATGTTGTGCAGCCAATATGACTCCGATCCAGCTCTTGACTGGCCGATTGAGCGCTGTTTGTTCATCGCTTTATGTACCTCATGACAACGGTTGCTCATGTTTTGCGCTTGTTTGCAGCCTGAGGTGCTTGCAGAGGTTGTGGAGCTGCTGCAGAACAGTGCAGCAACCAATAGTGGCAACGGCGGTAGGCAGAGCAGCAATGCGTTGCAGCTAGACCAGATAACACGGACGATGAGGAGATGGGGGCAGATGAATGGAATCATGGTGTAATAGCTAGCTAAGCTGCGAGGGGTTCACAGGCTTTGATTTGCAATTCAATCGGTGGTGGTTCGCTACAAGCATGATGCATTGCAGACACCAGCCCGGTGTGTTCCCGAGGGCATTTTGCTGGAGATGCGGGTAGATCACCAGGCAGAAGTTCTGTCGGGACCATGTTATGCCAACAGAGGTTGTCGGAAAGTGCATGGCGTTCTGGCGCCAGAGGGCCATTTTATCTCGGAGATAGAGATGGGTCGCCGGTGTCTTCGCTTTACCTGTTCAGCGGACCCGGTAGAACGCGGCAGCAGCGGTGCTTGCCAAGCACTGACATCGGTACCATTTGATGGCAGGCGTGGCTTTCAGCCATGTCAATGTCCCCGTTACGATTACTGGAGGATTTGCATATTGCAGTTCATTCCATTGGGGCCGGACTCACTGAGTCGCCCCCGCCGGGCGACACTTTCGGCCACGCAGCGCTGGCGACGCCGGCGATATCCTCACCCACTCGACCACACGTGACATTCGCGGTGCATCAAGACGAGCACTGTTTAAGATGAGCACAGAGTCGCGCAGCACGGATACCACGAAGCCCCAGCTGGCTGCACCCGGTACGGCGGCCACACCAACTTGGTTGAAGCAGGTCAGGTGGTCGGCAGCTGCGCTGGTTCACCATACTGCATGCATGCCTGCAGTAAGTGTACCATGTCAAATACTACAAGTAACAAACACCAATGCGCTGACTGCTACAAGCAGCCTGGGCAACAGCACATCACTCCGCCGCTGTGGCCTCCTGTAAGTACTGCTGCTGCCTGTGGCGTACGCCTGCAAATGCTGCTGCTAGTGTTCCTCTGCTGGGCGAGTGCAGTCCGCCTGACGTGCGCAACCTGCCGGGGCTGTCAAAGAAGCGGATTGGACTACCTGCGGGCACAGCAGGATTAGCCACCACCACCCGTCAGCACAGCAGTCCACACTGGAATTCTGCACTCTGTATACAGAGTACAGAACATCACTCACAGGATCATATGCCGACGCGACATAGCAGCATCGAATGCTGCTGGCACATGCCAAGAGCACCACTACCACAAGATTTCTTTGTGTAGTTTTGGACTTGGCTCAAGCAACATACATTGCCAAGCAAACTGCTGCACGTTACATGCAAGGGGCCGCCACCCAACACATGCATCTACTCCTGCTTGTAGATTTCTTCTCATACAGCAAAACTTGAATCACTCAATAGTTTGCAGGGGCCGCACATGTGATACTGACGCTGTAAATACTGTGATACATGTATTTTTGAAGGTACCTGCTGATGCCGGGCGGTCTATGCTGCTCCGGGCAAAACCTGCCAGCTCTGCTTCCCGTTCATGCAGACTGATCCTCAAGTTGCTGACTTCAGATTTGAGGTATTCTATTGCAGATCTGGAGTCCCGCAACTTAGACCGCAGCGTACGTATCTGCACAACAGACATACACACATCTTAAATTGAAGATCTGGTCATGACTAGCGGGCCTGGTACAGTGAACCCTCGATATTGTCACACTCGATACTGGAACATTCACGATATTGTCACAAGATTCTCCGTCCCGCCGGGTCTGCCGCGGGTGGAAAGTACCCCCGGAACTGTCACAACTCCCAACTGTCACATGAAACCCCGTTCACCAACTAGGTGACAATATCGAGGGTTTACTGTATTTGAATGCTGTTAGTAGCAACAGCTTGTCCGTATGGACACGTGCATGCAAGGCATGTTGTGCGCTGTGCTGCCAGTGCCGGATGTTTCGACTGCTTCCAGTCTGTGGCCGCAGCTGGAAGCCAACTCTCGTATGCTAGAACCAAATGCAGCACCTTTGCAACTGGGGACCTGGGAACATGTAGGGTTGCGTATATATCCTCCAACCTGCCTGTTGACACTACAGCGTGGACAATCCAGTGTGGGCACCATAAAATGCAGTTTTCTATGAAGGCTATTAGCAACGAGTGATGTGTGCCATACCTGGTCCTTCGCTGCTTCCTGCAACTTCTTGATTCTTCCTGCATGTTTGCCCCCCAGTGCTTCACGCTCAGCAGCTGCAGCCTGAAAGTGCATGAACCAGCAAACCATTTTGTTGAAGCTTTGATGCTTGTTCAAAGTTGCTGGGTACTTTGATATTATTATCATCTACTTTGTAACACCCAGGCTCATCAACACGGCAAGACCAAGGTAAGCATATGAACCAGCAGACCACTTGTGATGAAGCTTTGATGCCCTTTTAAGGTCAGGCATACGTAATTAAGGGGGGTGCTGGTTTTGTGACCCACACCCATCCGTTTGGGTTGGGACCTGTCCCAATGGAAAGCCCATACCTCAAAGGCTGGGGTGACAGCAGGGTTTAGGGTTTAGTGACCAGTAACCAGTAAAACCCAGGCCGGGTTTTAGACCCTCTGTGAAATGGGGAGGCTGCTCAAAACTGGCCATATGAATTGCAACGGCACTTTGCTGGGGGTTTGTACTGAACATGCCCCACCGCCTGGCAAAGTCTCAGGGAGTTCTGTTGGTGATTCGCGGAGAACCAAGGCCTAATTGTTAAAAGTAACACTTGCAGCATAGTAACAGATCTGGGGACAAGAGCTTGCAAAATCACCATCCAAACCTGCTACTGCTGCGCTGGGACCTTGGGCTTGTTCAGTAGGGCAAGTCCTGCAAGGCTGAACGGATTCTATATGGCCAATTTTCTGCTATCAACGTTTTTCTTAGGGCTGTTGTGACTGCTCTACTGCTGTATGCCAATATTCACTTAACGTGCCACACTGCTGCGCTGTATCTCATAGTTGGGATCTCAGTTACTTTGGGAACTGGGCTCATACGCTCAGCAGTTGCAGCCTGCAGGCACATGAGATAGTATACCACTTTTGACGAAGCTTTCATTCCCTTATGAAGATGAGGCAGTTCAAATGACAACTATTTCGTGAGATGGGCTCATACACTCAGCAGCTGCAGCCTGGGAGCACATGAACCAGCAAACTACTTTAATGAAGCTTTCATGTCGTTATAGAGGTGCTAATACTTTGACATTCTCATCTACTTTGCAATAATCAGAATTATCAACACGACAGGAACAAGGTGAGCAGGAGTTGAGAGGTGGCGTGAATCATCGTCGGGCGCAGTTCTACTGCTAAGCCAAGCATGTTTTACCCCCAGTGCTTCACGCTCAGCAGCTGCAGCCTGAGAGCACATGAACCAGCAAACCATGTCTGCTGTAGCCTTGATGCCTCTCAGCTTGCAGCATCAGCAGCAGCAACAGTTGTGAACATAGCCAAAGAGACGTCAAGATGATCGAGGAGGTGATGAATACAATCGGGCCTCCAGCCTGATCAAGAAGCACACTGTTGATAGGTATCTGCAAGTCTACCCCACTTGTTACACAGCAGCAACCCCCTCATCAGCATCATGTAACTGCTGCAATCACATGAATGAATGAATGAATGAGCTCCGCATAGCGCTTTCAAGCGCTAGCGTAAGTTAACGGAGGCTGATGTGTGTCGGAGCGACACCACATTCCCTACCGTTGCAATTACAATGAAAGCCCTTGCCAAAAGAATTGAACACTCACATCCTACCTGTTTTACAGCGGCGACCCGCTTGTCGCTCTCACGATGCAGCTGCTGATGATCCTGCTGCAGTTTTGTCAGCTGACTGTGTGCATCTGTGAGCTGCTGCTCCAGCTGCTGCACACGCTGCTCAAGCAGCGCAGACCTAAGCAATCAAATCACAGCAACAACGAGCAGTGATTCAATAGGTCGTTAGAGAAGGTCTTTGGCTTGAGCAACAGCTTACATTCATATACATATCCACGTTTTGAGGCAGTAATACATCGCACATTTCAAGCACGTGACTGTCCATTTCTGACATCGTGCATGCACAGTGCAGTGTTGATTCACTGTTTCTGCTGAATGTTGAAAACTACAGGCTCCAACCCTGCACCAACCCTGCCAGGGGTACCGCCCAGTAACAGCAGTGTCACAGTGCCAGAAACACAGTCCAGTGCTTGTCATATCAAACAAAGAGACGTTATCGTCACTAAGTCAGTTTGTTTCGCTCTGTATCCTGGTTGCAGCGCCTGGTTTTGGCCGCGCATAGCTGCTCCTACTGCCTGGCTGTGGACGAACTGCCCCAGCCAATTGCTGCTGCACCAGTATCAGCTGCTGCCAGTAATGCCAGTGAGATGAACATGTTGTATAAGCAAGAACACACGATCAAGAAGCAACCAGGACTTACTTTGTTTCGCTTTGTGTCCTGGGTACAACTCCTGACTCCTGCTGTGCATAGCTGCTCCTACTGCCTGGTGGCTAGCACACCATTCCAGCTGATTGCTGCTGCATAAGTCTAAGTGCTGCCAATACCGCCAGTGAAACGCATAGGTTGAAACCACTATACCACACAATCAGAAGCAACTGCAGCTCACTTTGTTTCACTCTGTATTCTAGCCGCAACACCAGACTCCTGCTGTGCATAGCTGCTCCTACTGCCTGGTGGCTAGCACACTGCCCCAGCTAATTGCTGCTGCATAAGTGTAAGCTGCTGCCAATACCGCCAGTGAAATGCACAAGTTATCAACACCACACCACCACGCAATCAGAAAGCAACTGCAGCTCACTTTGTTTCGCTCTGTATCTAGCCACAACGCCAGACTCCTTGCGCACATAGCTGCTCCTACTGCCTGGTTGCTAGCACACTACCCCAGCTAATTGCTGCTGCATAAGTGTAAGCTGCTGCCAATACCGCCAGTGAAACGCATAGGTTGAAACCACTATACCACACAATCAGAAGCAACTGCAGCTCACTTTGTTTCACTCTGTATTCTAGCCGCAACACCAGACTCTGCCGTGCATAGCTGCTCCTACTGCCTGGTGGCTAGCACACTGCCCCAGCTAATTGCTGCTGCATAAGTGTAAGCTGCTGCCAATACCGCCAGTGAAATGCACAGGTTGAAACCACTATACCACACAATCAGAAGCCCACACAATTAGAAGCAACTGCAGCTCACTTTGTTTCGCTCTGTATTCTAGCCACAACACCAGACTCCTGCCGCACATAGCTGCTCCTGCTGCCTGGCTGCTGGCTGATTGCCTCAGCCAACTGCTGCTGCATCAGTCTAAGCTGCAGCTGCCGCCACAAACACCAATTGTCTCACAAGTTTAAGACACCATACCACATTATTGAAAAGCAACTGCAGCTCACTTTGTTTCGCTCTGTATTCTAGCCACAACACCAGACTCCTGCCGTGCATAGCTGCTCCTGCTGCCTGGCTGCTGGCTAATCGCCTCGGCCAACTGCTGCTGCACCAATATCAGCTGCTGCTGTGTTTCCTGCAGTTGAGAGCGGAGCTGGGTACTCTCTGCTTGTGCGGCTGCAGCTTCTGGGTGTTCTTTACTACGAGCTTCAGCAAGCTGTGCTTGCAAATCTGCAAAGACGCAATATTTGTGACAGTAATTCATGCAGAGTTAGCACACGGCATGCAGTGGGTCACTGTATGCGCCCTATTTTGTGGACTCAAGCTGTGCAGTTTGTGGATGCTGTATGCTGGGCCTGGATCGCTATCAACTGCTGCTGTGTCTCCTGCACTTGTGAGCGAAGCGGGGCTAGGTATTGTCTACTTGTGCTGGTGCAGCTTCCGGTTGTTCTCTACTGCGAGCTTCAACAAGCTGTGCTTGCAAGTATGCATTCAGGGAAGGAGGGGGGGGGGGGTTGCAGCTGCCATACATGTGATATCAGGGCATGAGGTGCACTTGTTTGCCAAGTGCTCCCAACTGTTTAGATCCATGTTTGCAGTGTCTGGATGCTTTATGTTGCTGCTACATCAGTATGAGCTGCTGCTGTATCATAAGCAGTTGCGAGCAGAGCTGGGTACTCTGTGCTGCTGCTGCTGCTGCAGCTTCCGGTTGTTTTTTTACTGCCAGCTCCGACACCCTGTGCTTTCAAGTCTGCACAGGTGATGGTCTACACAGGCATGAGGTGCAGTTGTTTGCTGAATGCTTCCTACTGTCTGGACCCAGATTTGCAGTGTGCATATGCAATATGTTGATGCTACACCAGTATCAGCTGCTGCTGTGTTTCCTGCAGTTGTGAGCGGACTTGGGTATTGTCTACTTGTGCTGCTGCAAGCTTTGGCACACTGTACTACTTGCACGTGTTGTTGGGGATGATGCCATGCACTCCTTGGCACTGCTAACCACACACCATACACACAAGACACCGACACGACATACCACACAAACAAAGAGCAACACAGCGCATAAACAAGAACCCGAAAAGGGCAGCAAACGATCCCCACCTGCTGCTTCCTTCTGAGCTGCCTCCAGCTTTTCCTGCACTTGCTGCAGATGTGCCGATGCCTCACGCTGCTTTGCTGCTGCAACCTCCTGTGCTGCTGTGATTTGCTCTGCTGCTGCAGCCTCCGCCTGCCGCAGGGATTGCTGCTCAGACAGAGCGAGTTGGGCAATCTGCCGCTCTTTTTGAAGCACCTGCAGTATCATGCACACGGAAGTACCAAGCAATTTCATATCTGACATCTGCCAACTTGCAGGCATAGACCTACACAGAGACTTGCTGCACTGTGCTGCTGCAGCTTGCTGTGGTGCCTGCTGCTCAGACAGAGCTAGCTGGGCAATCTGCTGCTCTTTTTGCAGCACCTGCAACAGCATACACACGGAGGTGCCCAGCAATTTGGACTTGATAGTGCTTTTCAAGTGCATGCAGAGATACATACACTGGACCAAGTATACCAAGTGCATCCTGCTGCAGCATATTGCACGCATACAGAGCCAGCTGGGCAACCTCTCACTATTTCTGGACCACCTGCAAACTCATACACAAGCCACTGCATCAAATAACATCTTAGACGGTACTACCAACGGCAAATGAGACTCAATGAGGTCAACCATTGTAGATATTGAGATGGTGAAAGTATCTACAGGTAACCTTGCAACCCTCACACAATTGACAAGTCTCAACCCATGGATTCTTCGCCTCAAAGTACCCATCGCTGTGCTGTTACCTATATCATTGATGATTTCTAGGCTGGAGCTAGCCAAATAGGTGAAGCGTAGCACACAGAGGCACGATAGCACTCTACAACCACAGTCATGATGGCATTCTCAAACGCATATGAGAGGATTCAAAACTGCAGGGGGTTTTCAATGCTCTCTGGCCCGATGCCACCAGTTAGCGAAGGGCCATACGTTACACCACCGCAGTTAGCCCCCAAATAGTCCGCACCTGACCGAGCAGGTCATTGATTCTGTCTTGCCATAGTTGCTCTGCTGCTGCTAGCCTCTCTGTCTGAATGTTACGTTCTCTGGTTACTGCTGTCTGGGCATCAGCAAGCTGAGAAGACAGGGATGCATTGCTGGCCTGTTGCAGAAAGTGCAACAACATGAGACACTGTTCATTAGTGTGTGGAGAAGTACCATTCTAGACGGTGAGATGTCCACTGTAACTTCTCTTTCTCTCATCAGACATGTTGGTTGTGTTATATGAACGCAGCACCAGAGCCACATGATTCAGTGTACAGTGTCTGAGCATACTGCTGGGCCAGACCAAGGGCTTGTGTGCCCCCGCCTTTACTGTTGAGGCATCAGGTGCAACTGCAGGAACTGCCATGCAAGCGTGGCATCATCGGCCTGTTGCAACAGTCAAAAACATCAGATAAACATTGCACATGAACTTGGCTGCCATACCAGCACAGAATCTGAATCAACAGGGTGGAATGCCTTCAACCACGCTGTAGGGTTGGGCCGAGGTGGTCATGTGCGGCCGCCGCTGCTGCTGTTGGCCAGACATAATCAGGCACAGGGCCGCCGGAGGCACAATCCTATGCATCATGGCACCACAAAACATCAGGCGCATGTGATGCGTGTTTACAAAGCGTACCAAGGAACCTGTGCAACAATATAAGCAACTAATATTGGGCTATTTGTAACTCATAAGTAGACTGGAGAGGCTGCCTTTTACTTCTTGCATAAGAATGACGTATGCTAGTGCATGAAGATGCCCACCTGCAGGGTCATGAGTTGTGTATGTGCCGCCTCCTGTGCCCTGTTTGACTCTGACAGCTCGTCACTTAAATGTCTGTTCTTGCGCGTCAAACTCTCAACAAGGCCCTGCAGCTCCTTCACTTCAGACTGCAGGACGGAGAGCCATGTCACAGGATGGTGCTGGCCAAGCGGTATGCTGGTGTTGCGCTTGGGCAGAATCGTGCAAACAAGCTGCCTAAAGCCATCCCCCCCAATCAGACATACCTCCCCTTGACCCGGCAGCTAGATCAGAGGCAGAGCTGAGATGAAGCATATGTGAAGCTCAGCAGAAGCTTGAGCTGGGGTCTAACCAGCTATCATCAATCTGGGCATTCTGCATGCAAGAGGTCCCCCCCCCCTCCCCCGCCGTGCTGGGCTGATGACACCTGTTCCATGACTGAGTCTTCAGAATCCCACCTGCTGCTGCTGCTGCTACTTGAAAACAAACAAAAACTAGGTGACGTGCTGGTGCTGTTGTGCTACAAACCACACTCTGCCTTCTAACAATCAAGGAGGCCTATCCTAGTCTCATCAAAACAGCAGCGGATGCCAAAGCACACCTGTAACTGCTGATGCCGCCGCTCCAAGCGTATTGTCAACTGCTCCCTTTCCACAACTGCTGCTTCCTTCGCCTGTCGCAACTCCAATGCTTCGTCGCGCAGGAAATGCAGCTGCATGGCAATTTCCTCCTTCTTCTGCTGTGCCTGCCGCAGCTGCTGCTCCAACTGCTGCAACCTGCCTGCACGCCATGCGTAACATACATGCAATCCTAGATGTGGAAGGAAGGTGCCTTCCTGTACACCTAAGTTTCATCAGAGACGACCGAGCAAGTGTAGCAGATTGGTGCATGGTGATTTCTTCCTCCCGTTGCTGTGCCTGCCGCAGCTGCTGCTCCAACTGCTGCAACCTGCCTGCACGCCATACGTAACACACATGCAATCCTAGAAGTGGAAGGAATGTGCCTTCCTGTATACCCAAGTTTCATCAGAGACGACCAAGCAAGCGTAGCAAATTGGCGCATGGTGGTTTCTTCCTCCTGTTGCTGTGCCTGCCGCAGCTGCTGCTCCAACTGCTGCACCTTGCCTGCAGGACAAACGTTATCCAAACCAATGCAGCAGCAGCTGTAGCTTACAAAGTACAGTACTTTGCAACTGTATGGCAGTGTTCTCCTTCTTCTGCTGGGCCTGCCGCAGCTGCTGCTCCAACTGTTGCACCTTGCCTGCAGGACAAACATTAATCAAACCAATGCAGCAGCAGATGAAGCCAACAGGCACAGTTGTTAGCATTATGCAGCTGCATGGCAGCTTTCTGTGTTCTCTGCTGTTCCCACTGCGGCAACTTGTCTGCAAAACATACACAACATGAACTTGCAACTCTAGATGAGAAAGGAATGCGCCTTCCTGTATGGCAAAGCTTCAACACATCTGTTGCTACCAAGCAAGTGTAGCAATCTGTTGCATGGTGATTTTGTCCGTCTGTTGCTGGGCCTGCCGCAGCTGCTGCTCAAACTGCAGTACCTTGCCTGCAAGGCATGTATCAACCACGCCAATGCAGCAGCAGCAGATACAGCTTACAAGTGCAGTATGCTGCCACGGCACGCTGATTGATGCTGTGTTGAGTATATGTTGGGTATTCCAGTACAGGCAACCCTATGGTCACCAAGGTGGCCTAGAGTCTATAAGAGCACTTTGTGCCACCTGCTGTTGCTGCTGACAATTTTGTGCCAACAGCAAGCAGGTTGTTCACTGGTGGTTGCGACTTTTGACAAATCGTTTGTTGCTGCTCTGAGCTACCTATGGCCAATGTAAAGACTGTTACTGTCCCATACGAAACAACTGCTTGAATGTGCAAAGGCCCGGTGCCAGCAATCACTGGCCCTTTACTACGCTGCAACCTACCTGTTGCTGCCTCCAATGCTGGAGCCCATTTGCAACAGTGCATGCTGAATGGCATCACTGGGTCACAACAAACAACAAGCTGCTTGCCATATCCGCCTTGTGACTTGCATGACAATGGCTGCGCTACTTTCTGTCATCTGGTCAGCTAGCTGCTTTGAGTACAGCTCAACCAGCTGTGCTCTCGTCAACCCAACCCACCTGTTGCTGTCTCCAAAGCTGACACCTTGTCTGCCAGTGTCTGCTGTACTGCATCATACTGCGCCTGCAGCACATCCAGCTCGCCTTTGCGCAGCAACTCCTGGCTGCGAATGCTATTTTGGAGGGACTCATGTTCACGCCTCAGCTGCACAAACTGCTTCTGGGCGGCCTCAGCTTCCTGTGGTGGCCCGGCACGTTGGCAGGCACGAGCACAAGTGTGATTGGGCGCAGTCAGGTGGATTATGCCGCATGCTGTTGACTGTATACAGTGCTGTATGGCATGTTCAAGAGCTGCTGCAGGTGCTGAAGAGTTGAGGCAACTACAACGGCCAGGTAACCACGCCAGGCTGATACACTTTGTGAGCATAGCTGTCTGACAAACCCTGCAACAAATGCCACAACATCACTTATCTCGCCCGAAGCAGAGCTACAAGCAGAATTGAAGGAGTTGTCAAGCACAGGAAAACACCTCGAAACCAGCAATAGCATGCTCTGCTGCTTGAAGAGTGGCTGTTCAGAAGTCAGACAACTAAGCCCAGTTTACTTTGCTGCAGGATGGACAAAACCAGTGTGCACAGCTGCAGGATACAAAGACTTATGTTTGTACCTTAGCTATTGCTTCACATTTAGCTTTGAAGGGAGCTTCAACTTCCTCAAGCAGTTGAAGCTTCAGCAAGTCTAGGTCCCTGAAAACAGGGTGGCCAGCAGTAGTGTGAGACAGCAAGCCTGTGTCAGCTGGCTAGTGATTGTTGCGGCTCCTTGATGACATCAATGGCTGTAACATAATAATTCCATCTCATGGCTAACAGGGAGGTGCTTGGGGAGTCGGTTGCATGTGAGTTGAGAAGGGATATATACACCAACCTGGCTGAATGCAGGACACTACCTGCTGATTGCTCACTGCTGGGCTGCAGGAAACAGCATGCACGCTGCCAGTCCGGTGCAAGCAAACTGCAGCACCAGCTGCAGGATGCCTATGAACGTGAAGGGGCTGCTGATGGGCACTTGCCTGGGTTCTAGTATCTGTGCTCTGGCCTGCTCAAACTGGTGCTGCTTTTCTTCTAGCTCTGCTCTCCATGACTCGCAGAGCTGCTGGTATTGCTGCTCCACGGACACCTGCGAAAACGCGGATAGACGAACGTGGATCGTGTGATGCTCGGCTCATTGCACGTGCTTAAGTGCACAGTTGCAGGGAAATCGCCCGAGATGGAAACGCATGTATGCCACTGCCGTCAGTGGAGCCAGCATCTCACTGCTTTCAATGTACTGCAGCCTGCATGAGAGAAATTGCTCACCCGTTCCTGCTTGAGCGCCTCGTGCTCAACTTCGAGCTGCTTATGTGTCTTCACAAGCCCAATGTGAAGTGATTTCAACTGCAGAAACCAGCAAGCAGTCAAGAAGGCCCCTCATTCGCAGCACTTCATCTGTGTAATTGAAAAACCTAATGCAGCGTACATTCTCGAAGTTCTTGGAGAGCTGCTGATTCTCTTTACGCAGGTGCTTGAGCACTAGTACTGCTTTGTGCAGGTCCTGCAGCAGTACCGGTCAATCAGCTGCTGGTTAGAGTTGCGGGCGTTCAGGGTCGGGTGACAGACTTGCACCTCAAGTTCAAAACCGCTCAGGCTTTCAGCGTCGTCTATTGAGGCCTCGATGTCAGACAAGGTTGTTGTTTCGCTCATTGCGTGGCAAGTGCTCGCAGGAGTTCATCCCAGTGGGCAACACTGGCTTCAGAATAGCAGATTGTATCGCACGCCGACGCAAGAGCCCATCTATCAAGGCTCCTGACGTTTGACCCGTTCAAGCTGTCAAAACATGATGTTGAGTATTAACAAGCCACGTGGCCCTGCGGTCCGCTTTGTGACTAGCTGGCTTGCTGCACGCAGACTCAAAGTTTTAATCTGCTGCAGAGTCTTTGCAAGTGGTGCGAGCTGTCTACAACGGAACACCCCCCCAGCAATATCGAATCCTGCGCGCAGCTGATTTTGGGTTGAGGACAATAGCGCAAAGATGGGGGCGTTCTCTATACACAAGATAGATAGCTTGTTCAAGAACACCAACCTGGATGAGCTGATGTCTCCTCAGTCTGTAGTCATTCTGAAAGATACAGCAACAGTGGAGCAGGCCTTGAAGGTCAGACAGCACATCTTAAGTCGGTTGTACATGCTCAGCATCCGTAGCGTCCCGTTGACGGCGGATCAGCTGCAGCATCTGGGCTCATATGCAGCTGTCTGCTCCACTTGCAGACATTGGCTTCTAAGCGTATCCTATCAGCGCCCGTGGTCTCGACAGCGGACTCAGAAGTCAAGGTTAGCATCCCCTACGCGTTCCGCAGTGTAGAAATGTTGCCGCTTGCGCCTACAACCCTGCACTGCCTCCCACAGCAGTGTAGGGCCTTGCTGTCCTTAGGATGGACACCTTACGTTCTCTGATCGCTTCGTGGCTAAGATAACATGATTTAAACCGCATCTGCTTCATGCGCCCTGGCAGGTTCCACAGGGCTGTGGCTGTCTGGCCCCTCTGTTTGGCCAGGTACCTCCGGGCGCACACTGGCCTCAGGAAAAGGGCCTCACAGGAAACCATCAGATCCTGGGTTTTCTAGATGTGCGGGATGTGCTAAGCAGCTTCTTGGCAGGTAACTGTTGTCTCTGCGAATTGCCGTGCTTAGTGTTGGTCTATACCTGCCGTTCAGCAGCAGCGACTGTGCTTCTTAGTGCACATCAGCATTAGCCGCTGCCTGACACCAATATCACAGGACATTGGCCAGCCACCGGGTGCTTGCCTCTGCCGCATCTGCACCGGCATGTAGCACGCAGGTTGGTGTCGTTTGCCCAACAAGCCAGCAGTCGCAGGTTACTGCTGTACATACGTTCAGTTGAGTCACAGTACTAGCGTGCATTTCACTCATGGTTGAAGGCATCACTTGAAGATACTACCGCCTCAACCACTCTCACTGCGTTCAACCCCTGCGTGTACGGCAACATGCGCAAATGCACGACGGCCTACTGCTCTGAGACCAGCACTACTGTGTGCAACTCATAGCGTCGCATGCTTCTGCTGTTGCAGAACTGGAAGGGCAAAACATGGCGCAGATGAAGATGCTCCAACGTATGCGTATCTTAGAGGAAAAGGGCCAGTCGTATGCAACAACACAGATTAGGGAGCTCAAAGTGTTTGGTACGTCTAGACTGGACATGAACTTCAGCCACAGCAGTACGCACAGCAGCACCCAAGCTGTTGCTGCAGCATGCCGGTTGGGGGGGGGGGGGGGTGGCTGCAGTTGGAACCTGGCCCATAGCTCAGTAGACACAGCAGCATGCGCACCAGCACTCACCAGCAATGTACGGGGGGGGGGGGGGTGTAAGCGCCACGGCTGCAGCTGGAACCTGGCCACTGCTCAATAGACGCAGCAGGCATGCGCACCAGCATTTATCAGCAATATACTGCGTTTCTGTGCCTTGAATGACAGCCTCTTCTGCCGCATATGCACCGTTTACCCAGGTGGTGATGGCGACTTGTTCCACATCAATGAGGCAGCACAGACTACAGTGAAGGAGTTGATCATGAACGGGCTACTCAATCCCACTGAGAGGTGTGCATCGCACATGTGGCAGCGACCACAAGCAACAGCACATCAACAGCATGGTTTAGCTGAAGCAGATGCACAAGCGCCACCTCCCCAGTGCGTAGCTGGGCTGACCATGCAGCTGTATTGCAGCAGCATATAGGCAGGTGGCATTGGTTGACGGTGTGCTTTGTTGATTATGATGATGCATGCAGCATGTGCTCTGTGTGTATGCGCATGCTGCCTTGTTTCTAAAAGTCAGCCAGTCAAGCACTTGGCAGTTGCCATGTGTCCGTAGCCTCCAAACCCTGCACACAGAATCGGCTATCTCATGCTTACAGTAGCGGTATGTGTTTCCCTGCAGGGGGACCCATAGAGGCAAACATATCGTGACTGGTACAGTGCACCGGGTAGCTATCTATGACTCTCACTTCAGAATCAACAATATCATCAGCCAAACAGATATCATCAAGTGAGTTCAAGTGGAAGTTTGGATGGTTTGTAGACAGTGCACTTCACTTGCCTTCCTTTCAGCAAGCTTCAGCAGGCACAGCATAATAGCTGGGGTCCATGACTCCATGACAGGCTGTTTGTTTACCCGCTCTGGCCAAAGTCCCTTGGGTGGGTAGCAGCGGTCTAACTTGACTGTCTGTTGGTTGAGCCTAGAATTGGGGAATCCAGATGCGGATGACTGGTTCCAGTGTCTGTTCTAGATTCCCCAATTCTAGGCTCACCTTATAGTCAGTCAGTCTGACGTGACATGCCAGCAAGTACATGCTATGCCAGAGGCGTTGCTTTCAGCTTTCACGTGGTGGCAGGCAGCTTCCACGTGGCGGCAGCCTCATGCACTCCATATGACGGACCTCGTAAACTGTGACTAGGTGCACAACATCATTGTCCAGAGTGCCCAATGGGCACTGCCCATCCCCCCCAAAGCTGAACTGCAGATTTACACCTGCATCGGCTCCTTTTCTGGCAGCAGGGTAGTACAAAACTGAGCCGTTCCACCTCGAGACAAGTTGATCAGGCGTGTTAATCGGCCAGCCAGACTGCACCAGCTTGATTTGACACGAGCAGTATCAGATCAACTGTGCTCATGGCCTGTGCATCCTGTGTGATGATTCTGTGCAGGTTCCTGCACATGAACAAGTCAGATTTGGGTGACCTGGGCAGCAAAACAGCAGCAGAGCTCGGCTGGTGTCCTCGGCCGGTCGTATCCCTTGGCCCAGATGTGTCAGCTATTGAGGCCATGCTGCTCATGAATCAGAAGCAGATTAGCGCTGTAGCAGTGGTGGATGGTGTGGGCAAGATCATTGGCAACTTCAGTGTTAGTGAGATGAGGTATGTGAGTCATGGGTTGGTTGTTTTCTGGGTTATGTTGGTGAATTTGTTTGTAGTTACAGTTATGGGTGCGTGTGGTGATGGAGTCCTGGGACTGGCAGCTAAACTTGGTCGAGGAGACCAGCTGGTAGTATCTCTTGCTCTTGATATATCAGCTATTGAGATTGTGTCGTTTATGAATCAGAAGCAGATCAGTTCTGTAGCAGTCGCAGACAGTGTTGTGTGCTGCTGTGCATTGCAGGACTATCATGGCTGAACACTTCGGTGCTTTGGCGCTACCTGTTGGCGAGTTTCTAGCACTTCAATATGTTGCAGCATTATTCTTCTTCTGTCTCTCCAAAGATAGAAGGCATCTATGCAAACTATTCTCTGAACCCCTGTCTTTGTGTGCTGCTGTGCATTGCAGGACTATCATGGCTGAACACTTCGGTGCCTTGGCGCTCCCTGTTGGCGAGTTTCTAGCATTAGAGCACGGCACAGAGTTTCAGGGTTACAGCCACATACATGAACAAGAAGTGGTGCAAAGCAAAGGGCACAAGTAAGTGCTGGTCTGCTCCATTATGGCTGGTTGCATGTTGCTTATGGCAGTTCAACACGACACGAACACTCCGTATGGCGCAAGTGCTGGAATTGGGGTTGCGTTACTTTTTGTTACCAGTGCAGCATGCAGCCTAACGCTAGAACCTCAAACAGCGGGCCTTGTGAGAACCTGGTGTGATCTACTGCAGCCCGTCTGTCTTGGCTGTCTGTTTGCAACCACAGCACCAGCTCTTGTTGTGATGGCTGTTGAAGAAGGCATGTTGAAAAGTAAGTGCAAATCCACACTATTGAGTGATTGTGGGTGTCCGGTTGCCTTGACACTAACGCCCTCTGAACTAAGCATCCTGTATCGGCTGTGCTGGTTCTTGTGCTGCTGTAGGTTCATCACTGATCGTGTCGCTCGTGCTCGGCCACGCACACCCGGAGAGGAAGTGGGACAGGCTCTGGTGCTGGTGAAACCAGATGTAAGTGCAGGAACTGCTGATGGGGTGTTGATTTGGTTGTTACATCGGCTACAGTAGCCAATGTCTTGAAATGGGGGAGCGGAGCAGATGGCATCATGTTGCTATGCTTGTTGGGTAGCTTATGTGCTGAGACTGCGTTGTGTGATTGCGATTGTGATCTCAAAGTTGCTGCTGTGATCTCAAAGAACTGTGCAAGGTTGCAACACCCCATGAGTCATTCGCTGGCTCGCTAGCTAGT
>NSMO01000732.1:0-11538 GCA_002588565.1 Coelastrella sp. UTEX B 3026
TTGACATGTGCATGCTACGCTCGGCACGCACATACGTATGCATGCTTGGGTCTGCTAGAATCGACAAAGTGAGGGGGGCGCGTACACATTAATCTTTGAATAAAAGCAGAGAGACATCTCAGGCGTATTGATATTTACTTTTCACAGATCTTAGTATAACCCACCTTATTCCCTGGTGCTGTTGTTCTGCTTTCCATCAGCACCGGCCCATTTGGCACGTCAACATCAAACAGATGTACCTTGCGGTAAGCTGCTGTTGTTGAACCAGAGGGGTCTAAGATGACGTGTGTGTTGTGCCTGCGGCAGCAGTAGCAGGAGCGGCAGCAGCAGCAGCAGCGGCAGCAGCAGCAGCGGCAGCAGCAGCAGCAGCAGAAATAGCAGTTCAGGGCTATTTGGTATGTCAGCATCAAACAGATGCACTCTGCAGCAACCTACTCTTGTTGAAACAGAAGGCTCCATGACGACATGTGCGATCTGCTGTGCTGCTGCTGCTTGCTGCTGCTGCTTCCTGCTGCTGCTGCTTCCAGCTGCTGCTGCTGCTGGCCACTTTTAAGTTAAACATGTTATCTTGGACCTTTCTAGGGAACAGCAGCGTTAACAAGGTGCATCCATCCTATGCTGACGCCTCTGCTGCTGCAATTTGACACAATCTCTTGTGCCAACCCGGCCAACCTGGCCAGCCGCAATCACACACTGCTGCTGCTGCTGTTGCTATGCTTCAAGGCTCAGCAGATTTATGGAGCCATCAAACTTACAAATGTTGTGGGTCTGGTCCAGTTTCTTGGAAGCCACCAAGTGATAACCATAATCCTGTGTCCCTGTAAACACAAACAACAGATTTTGATATCATATTCCATCAGATCCGCGAATCACAACTAATCACATATGAGCGGGAAACAGAAAGAATTGGCCGTTGTTGTCATAGGGAATAAACGTAGGGGCCTACTGCAAAGTTCTTGCTGCCTTGTTGCTGTGGTGGTAGTGTGCTGGGTTCATGGCAATAGGCTTAGCACTTGTTGTGCCACCGTGGAGTTTGCATCACATCAACTTGGCATCACTGGCATTGGTTGCGCAGTTAAGTATAACGGCTGGGTTGGCCCTGCGTGTTGTTCACTAGTGGTTCCACGCTCTGTGTAACTCATAAGCTTGAGGAGCTCTCCTATGTATCGGCTCACGACAGCTTATGCAGATAAGACCTAGACAGAGAGTTGTCAGACCAAAACCCCTGGCAAAAGCAGACCGTGATCGTCTCAAGTGCATAAACAAACTTCCTTCGATACAAGTTGCACTGGTCTGTGTTGCGCACCTTGCCAGCTGCCTGTATCTTGCCATAGCAGGTCCATCTAGAGGTTCAGCCTTGGATAGAGACTGCAACACAGTGGCAATCAAAGCAGCAGCAGCAGCAGCAGCAGTGAAAACACCATCCCAATGCGCATGTATCCCACCTTGAACTTGCAAGGATTTGTTGCGCTTATGATGATTATTCCTTATTCCACGTAAAAATTGTTGATATTCGCAGCCTGCTCAGCGAGCTCATCTTTCACACATGCATCGCTGCAACTGACACCAAAGCCAAAGGCACAGCGAGTGCAGCTGAGCCAAGCAGTTGCAAGAACATTGCTTCTTCTTATTGTTGCCTTCAGTAGTTCAGTGGATGAACCCAAAACCGCTGGAAATGAAACATAAACAGTGCAATATCACACAGAGGATAGTAGTGAATGTCACTCCGTCAAGAATCTTGAGGTGATTCTATAATAATCACGAAGCATGAATGAGAAGCGCTCCGTAGGAAATAAGATCTTGCTTCCTGCGACCACAGCCTGCTCGGGTAACGGCTTCGTGTGTGGTTTGCCGCAGTTGACATCAAATAAAAGGTCAACAGCTTGCCACTGTGCCAAGCAGATGCCAACACGAACTTGGCATTTGGCACGCCCGATTGACAAAGCACGCCATTCAACACAAACCACACTCTACAGAGATTATACAACGAAGAATCAAAAATCACAAACGGATCCTGATCATCGAGCTCACTTCTTGTGGTGACTCTCCAAAGAGAAGCACTCCAGCAGAAGCAACATCCTGCATCACTCAGCCACAGCCAGCTCGGCTAAACAGCTTGTGCATGATCTGCTGCAATAGACATCAAACCTAAGGGATACAGATTGCCGCTGTGCCAGCACATGCACACACAAAGGTGGCTTTTGGCACACCCAATCGTCAAATCAAGCCATTTGAACAAACCAAGCTGTGTAAAAGCGACACAAGAATGGTTTAAAAACAATCAAACAGACGGATAGAGACCACCGATGCTCACTTCTTGTGGTGATTCTCCAATGAATGAGAAGCACTCCGGCAGAAACAACATCCTGCATCCCTCAGCCACAGCCTGGTCAGCGAGCTGCTTGCATGTGTTGAAGTTTTTGACTTGGTCGCCTACGGATGTCATTTGGCCGACAGCAACACGGCAGGTTTTGGCTGTACATGGCTGTGCTGCTGTTGCTGCTTGTGCTGCTGCTGGGCCCTGAATGGTTAGCGGCAATGCAGTGGAAACCAGCAGAAATATGTGAGTACACGTCGTAGGTTCCAGTTGGTTTGCTATAGCTAGTCATTCGAGCGCCGGCAACACGGCAGGGTCTAGCGGGCTTTGAATGTGCTGCTGCATTGTTTGTTTGCGCTTCTGTTGCTGCTGCTGGTGGTACTGCTGCAGCTGCTTGCTGGTCCTGCGACGGTTCAGGTTGCAGGCTGAGCTTTGACAGCATACGGTTGCTAGTATGCAGTCACTGCGGCGGTTGGTGCAGGGCTGCGGTTGCGATGCTGTGTTTGGACTGCCTTTGATGTGGCCTGCTTATACACAAAGAAAATCGAAACAGAGAAGACGACCATGTTGATACACACAGCACCTAATCAACACACGGCATTGTCACTGTCAACTGTACGTAAAGGTGGCATCTTGTACGTAAATGTGGCATAATATGATAATAAAGAGATTGATACATGTAGATATCTTTGCCATCCTGGACGGTGTTATGCAACAGCTGTATTGTACAAAACCGAACTGCCAATCGTACTGAACTGAAGTGCCAACCGGCATAACACTACGGAATGGTTCTCCACCATAGTAGTGCTTGAGTTGCAAGAGAGTCTTACAACAGCAACACAATTACTGTTCATGCTGCTGCTGCTGCTTTTTGTAGACACGTTTGTTTTTCAAAAGCGCCAATGCTGCTGTGGTGGTGATGGACTTGTTGCTGCAGCTCCTGCTGATTGCCCCATGAGGGCCGCACATAGCTGTTCCATGCACTGCCCACGAGCTGGATATGGGATCCTAACAAGCTGGAAAGGCTGTTACACGGTGCATTGCCTTATTGTATTTTAAATGTCAAACACTGGCTGCTGCTGTTGACAACACCTTGTGTTGCTAGCTATCTGCAGTTGCAATTCGCTGCAGTCAGCCGGAGCGGCTGCGAACGTGTGCGAGAGGGTACCTCAGTGCTTAGAGATGTCATTGCGATGACAGAATGGCGCCGGACGCTTATTTTTTGGCTATGCAGACGAGTGGGTAGCTGTAGTACTGTACTGCAGGTGACTCTAGTGCTTAGCAGGGCGCTAGCGCGGCATAACATGCCTCAAAGCATAGCCTGAAACTGAATGCAGATATAAAGGGCAGATATGCTGTCTGCGACAAAGGCTTGCCACAGGGGGCGTGTTTGCGGATCGATGGCAACGGCGTTCTTGCTTGAACAGCACAGTGTCAGACACAGGAGCGTCCGACTGGCAACTACGGTACCGTTCAAACCTTGTAAACGTACAGCTTTCTAGTCAACCAAGGGAACAGCATTACTAATCCTTCGTCTGTACGGCTTGTGTTATTGTGTAAACCCTAGGCCTACAAGTTGGCTGTCAGGCAGCCCTTGAGCCTTTGCCGCCGCCAACTCACACCGTTACGACGCTAACAAGCTTTGTGGAAGCAAAAGTCAATGTGCAGTAACCGAGATGGTGTATGAAGGGAGAATCTGTAGAGGCATGTGGTTGTCCGCAGCTGTCAGACGGACAGGAGTGTTCTGCTGTTCCAAAAAATGCCCGGCACATTGTGGCGCAGGCACTGCGCCGTGCTCGCTCCAACCATGCCGCTGCTTGCTTTTCCTTGCGCCGCGTCAAGTGAATCAGGCCATCCGTTGTAAAAGAGACTCAGTCTCTCAGGCTGAGCCAATACAAACAAGATAAGTGCGCTGGCAAGAGCTGTCGTGCGTTGTGACAATTCAATTTTGTTTGCATCGGCTCAATCTCATTCGTATGCGTGTGCATCACAATCAACTCCATGGTTGGCCAACAGCATTCTGGCCCACCACAACAGCAGTTTGGGTCACAACAACAACAGTTTGGGTCACCACAACAGCATGTTGGGTCACCACAACAGCAGTTTGGGTCACAACAACAACATTTGGGTTGGGTCGCCACAACAACAATCTGGGTGATACACCGGGCAGTAACGTGCAGGTTACTGAGCAACAGTACCACCAGCTCAACCCCATTGCCAAAAAAACAGAAAGCTCAGGCTCTGGGATTGATCAGCATAACCTCTGGATATGCAGGGCTTGCGTGAGCTACATCACAGCCTAATCTTGGGAAACAATGGCACTACAACACCGTGCTTGTGGCACGTGTGCAAAAGAAGCAGCCTAGCAACCTGTCTCTGTTTTCTAGATACGGCTATACCCTATTACTGCACCAGCACCTACAGCACTGGGGGAGGTTACTTGAGTTGCAGCACGCAGCACTGTGGGACCATTGATATCACAAAGATAAATGCAACCAGGAGTGTTGATACTGTACAGACACAGGCACTAAGAATGATTCACGCTGAAAGAAAAACTACATGCGCTATACATCAAGGCTGCAGTACCGCAAGTGCTGATGCTATTGCTATTGCTGCAGCCGCAAATACAGCACAAGGAACAACAAACACATGAGAAGTCTATCTTGGCAACCAAAGAAGTTAGTGCTGATGCACCTGAGCAAATATGAACACAACATTTGTTGTTGGCCATACTGCTGATGCAGTAACAATGGCAGAGAGGCGCCACAAAGGCGCATGAATATGCCGTCAAACAGGTGATATGCACTCACAATAGTACGAGCTGCAGATTGGCATGTTTAGGTCGATATGCGCGAGAACGACATTTGGTACCACAGCATGAAATCTCCGACACGTGAGCGTGTCAAATCTTGAAGGTAGTCACCATAAAGTGTAACAACCTGTTGCCACTGACCAGCACTGAAGTGACCAGCTGGCTTCAACATGCAACACGCAACCCTACCGTAGGGTTGGCAACAGCTGTAGGAATGCTTGACAGGCATAGAAGGCTGTAGCATACTAGTGCATAGTAAATCTTTCATTACAAACCCATCCACGCAAGCAGGCCTGTAGTAGGCATGACACACTTTGACGCTAGCCAGTATGAATCATCAGTGCCTTTCAGGCATATCCACAACCACAAGCATGCTGACAACAGTTGGGCAATGCTGGTCCCCATGTTGGGTTCTGTCTATGGCGACAATCATACTGTATATGTCAGAGGACAGCTGCTTGATGCGTGTACAAGTGCAGCCACATATCCCTGCATGCACCTGCAGACTCAGTGCAGACCAGTCCATTCACAGCGAATGACCCCTAAAGTAAGAACAAGCATCAACGCTTGTTACCGTAACATGTTAATGGTCACTAGCGCCACCAAACAAGGTGGGTCTCACCTCATCTGAACATGCACAGACATAATGTGTAACAACTTCGATCACACTGACCAACAACTGACCAGACAGAAGCAACATGCAACCCTACCAACAGCTGTAGCGCTGTATAGCAACCACAAATGGCTAAATGTGTGCATTAGAGGGACTACTAGTAGTACAGAACCACTCCATCGAACACTATTGGCCCTGTCTAGCCGTCAGCACAGACTGCAGTTTCTTGATACAGCTGCTCGCGATTTCCATGCAGCGGTGCCATTGTTAGCACGTTTGATTTTGACTACATACTGCTTCATTACCCCATCAGGATACATCAGAGGAGGCGCCGCTCCATAAATGGCACCAATGCGGGCATTGCCCTGTTTCTTATCACAAAGATAAAGAGCTTCTGAACCCGCATCAAGCACACAATTTAAAGAGCATCTGTCTGGCACACCAGAAGAGCCTGACTGTCTAACTGTGAATCCACATGCAGTTGCACAGCCTACGGTGCAGTTGCTGGCCGCCTCTACAAACAAAGGCATGTTTCTGCGTATGAACTGCAATTGCTTACTGGGAATCAGAACATCACTCACTTGAACATCCATTGTAATGGGTGTCTCGACCTTTCGGGGGTCAGTTGGAACCACCATTAAGCCATATGCGGTATTGCAAGTACTGTTGGGGGGCCCTGGGAATCTGAAGTTGGCGTACTTTTGGATGTGTGCAGATATTGCTGTGCAACATGCTGCAAAGCACTTGCTGCAACAAAATGGATTCATCTGTTGCACAACTTGTGCGGGTTGCTTGCAGATTGCTGTGTTCTGTTGCTTGTTGCCAAGCTGCAAATAGAAGAGCCAGCTATACGAGGGCCCTGCATCAAAGACTGACACCCCTAAACCCGTGTCTGAACATGCTCGGGAATCGCTTGCACATGGTGGTTTGCCTAGGATTAGTTTTTCAATTCTTGGTTTATCTTGCCATGTGGCTTTGATACTGGGGCTCAAACCCATCTGACTTGTGGACAGTTTGGTCTCGAATGCTCTACTTGGGCCATTATCTGCTGCTAAGTAAGTTCCACAGCACTTGCTCTTCTGCTGACTCGAGCCACAACATCCTGCAATGTTGTTGCATGGTCCGCAGTAGGGCTTGTCCCATTCAATGTCCAATGATTCGCTGGAGCGTACTGCAAAGTCTGCGACATCCTTCGAGTTCGCCAGGAGCGCTGCAACACCGATCAACCACCCATCAGTGGTGAACATGAGGCATCTGGGTTCCACATCGCATGCTGCCCTGATCTTCAGCAAGTTGTTTTTGGCACCAGTTTTCACTCTTTGCAAGTATTCGACGGATGCGCCGAAGGGTCTCAGGCCCGGCTTGAACACGTACGCATCAACGTCGCAATCTGGCTGCACCGCAGCGCCCGAACGTGACCACGCGCACCAGAACGTGCCAGACAGCAGTACGAGGAATAGCTGTATTCGGCCAAACATCCAGGAGTACCGGCACATGACTGCACCTCTCTATTACGATATAATGAACTATTTTATGCACCTGAACAGGGCTTTGGCGATTTGTGTGCGATTTGCGCCTGTGCGATTGGTTCCGGGAATTGTCATTAGCGATCGCAAGAGCTGCTAAACCACCGTTCATTTTGACAGATCTACTGAGTGTATACTACTTGGCGAAGGTGTCCGGCATTTGGGTGCACGCATGACGCCCCCATGCTGATGTAACGCCAAGGTGGCGAGTCCGCTGCCGGTCTGAGAAATTCCGGAACCAAGCTTGCGAACTGCGCTGCTTCACATCAGGTCACTCGTCTATTGGTGGTCGTAAGGTTTGATTACCTCATGGTTAGAGGGTTTGAGCTGCAGCGTCTCTGTCCCTCAAGCTGCGTTCACGGCGCCCGGATGCCGCACCCATTGTATTCAACTGCTATGCCCACCGAGACCCCTTCACAGCTACCTGTATAATCATGGAGCTAGGCTGCACGGTGTTCAGCACGAGCCCTGCCACAGCCAATGCATGCCAAAGTCTGTAACGCAGGAGCTTGGTGACTTTTAAGGTACGTCCCAAAGGCCTTGCGGCCGGAAACGGCACTTCTTCTTCTTCTAACGGGAGTAGAAACTTCATGAAACTTTACGAACAGTGCAAGAAGCATGAAGGAAAGGCAGAAGCATGGGTGCGTTTACCTTGATATATCATAGTATGATGCACACACTTCTCTGCTGTGGCCATGTGTGCTTCCATGCCAGCCTGGCCTGAGGGCTCCCATAGGCGAGGAGAAAGAAGTATGCAGGACAGAGAAGCTGCTCCAAGAGAGCTCGAGGCTGGGCCGGGTTCTGTGGTAATTCTGCTTGCCATGCACATCTAGGTATCTGTGTCTCCCTCTCTACTGGAACATTCTTCTAACAAAGGCAGCCACACGAACTGTTCACAATCCTTGACGACACCCCGCCTTTCAAGACAGAAACGGATGCACAGCATCACCATGGTTAGCCAAAATGGAAGGTATACGTGAATCCTCCTTGCTGGAACCCAGCCCCGCCCCATCCCCCGCCCATCTGCTGCTCATTCAAATCCTCCCCACGGTCATACGCAGCACGTTTCTCATCGTCACTCAAAAACTTATAAGCTTCTGCAACTTCCTTGAACCTCTCCTCATTTTCGGCCTTTTCTTTTGATGAATGGACCTTGTCCGGGTGATATTGCTTAGCTAAGTTCCTGTAAGCCTTCTTGATGTCTTGAGCGCCGGCTTGGGGGTCCACACCGAGGATCTTGTAGTAATCTTTGCGCTTGGAAAGCTTTAGTTGTCGCTCGGACTCCCGGTAAAGCTGCAAGTTCAGTGCACATCACAATACGACCGTCCTGAGAATCCAATCTGTGTGATCAGCAGTACTTTGATATGCACGCAACCTGACGTGATTATGCATTCCACATGGCGCAGGCACAAGTCGGTGACCTGGCGGACTGCATACCTGCCACCCTTTGTTGCTGCTGTTCAAACTCAAGCACATATGTCAATCAAGTGCTGTACATGCCTGACGCATAGGAATGCAACGGTTGAAGTAAACACTGTTGATGACAAGTGCCTACTGGCTGGCACAAGCGACTTGCTGTGCGGCAGTGAATGGATCGCCAATTCAACCGGGTGTGATATCAACCAAATTGCATTACTGATTTAGTGCATAATCCAGCACACTTGACTCAGGACCTAGTCTAAAGTAGTTTGCAATATATGCAGCACATTCTACAATTGCACAATAAACTGTGACTACCAACCTGATGCATTTCTCCATCATTCTGGTGCTGCTGTAGCAGTTGCCTTGCTGTGTTGACAGCCGCCTCAAACTGCTTATCAGCCATCAGCGCTCGTACCAACTCCTTGTGAGCGTCATAGAATTCCCCATCAATGCTAAGTGCGGCTTGGCATGCCTGCAAACAACATAACATTCAACAATAGTCAACTGTTTGGAGAAGTTTACGTATGTTAGCACCAGAATGATGAGCTCTTTTGGGACAGTGCTATACACAAGCAGACTTTATTGTAGCTGCTGCACATGCGTGGTCAATCTGTAAACTATTTATGAGCTTCATAAAGGGCTAGAGGTGCCTGGCACGTTTGCAAACCCGGCCTGGCCAAATGACCTTCTGATCCTAAACAATGGGTTCTTCTGATCCTCAACAATGGTTCTCGGAGAAGCTGCAGCAGGCTCACAGGGCACATTTCAATGGCTCCACAAGCAGGGGTCTAAACTGCTGCATGCATGCCAGTCGTTGGCATCTGTCTGCTGCACGTGTGATTGCTGTTCAAACCAGTCGTCAGAAGCTGATACTGTCTGGACTGCTGATAACTGGCTGTTCATACACACCACCCACTACCACGAGTTGGGCCAGTTCAAGCAACGGCTCTTGCCAAGACAAGAACTCAGAACCAGTCACTCCAGGTCACTCCAAATCACTCCAAGTCACACCCCCAACCCCCCTCCCTGCTCTTCATGCTGACCCCTGTGAAGTCCCACATGACCCTCCGGAACAGCCAGCCAATAGGTTGAGACAGATTGGGGGACCGGACTAGCAGCGACAGAAGCCCCAGATGCGTTGTCACAACACAGGCATGCGAGCCAAATGCACAGACACTTGTTTTTCACCTGTACAGCTTCTGCACTTTTTCCCAGGCTTTGTTGCACCTTGCACAGCTGTAGATGCAGTTGCTTGTTGACCAGGGTATGTTTGGGGTCCACAGCTAAGGCGGCAGTGCACTGCTGCTCGGCTTCTGCCCAATCTTGAGCCTCAAATGCCCTGCAGCATCAGTTAACACACGATAGTTTACTACACAGTGCGCCATCACAAAACAGTGAACAAGATTATAAGTATATATGTATGTGAATATCAGCTGGCATGATCGTCACTTCAGTGGCCCTACATTGATCATAGCATGCATCCAATCCTGCACTTGTTTCTTGCACAATGTGAAAAAGTTGGATTGTGTGTTTGTTAGAGCATATGTATGAGATCACATAAAAGTAATGCACCAGTGCACTGATGCTCAGCTTTCACCGCAGTTTTGAGCTGCAAGAGCCCTGCACCGTCAGACACCAGGCGACAATACAGGTCAGCTTATCCAACAGAAGCACAAACTCACATATCTTGCGAGGAACGTTGGGCGCGCTGAAGAGTTTCTAACAAACAGATATTCATCACTTAGGATTAACGCTGCGCTTGAGCCTTCAATGCCCGACACTGCCTGCAATACTACACTCCTGACACACGGCAGTAGTCACGTCGGCAAGCAAACATATATACTGAGCATCTGGGTGTGTTACAGGGTGCTGGCAGTTCCAAACAAACGTTTGTTCATGACTCTTTACCAACTTGCTTCTGGTCCATCAATTGCCACCTCAATACGCAAGATCGCTTGAACCGCAGACAACACACTAACATCCTCATATCACAGCACTCTACTACTATGAACTATCTCCAAGACCACAGACAACAAGATTAACAAATCCGCACATTTAACGAAACCAAGTGCACCTGTTTGCTCGTTGCCTCTTCCTATCCAAGTCTTTGATCCTGTTGAATGCCTTCCTGCTCTCTGAGTGATCCGGGTCAAATTTCAGTGCTTCGCCAAAGTGCCTTTTAGCCATATCATGGTCAGCCAGGTACATGTATGACACTCCGCGTAGTGTTAGAGCTTCAAGATGGCCCGGGCTTGATTTGACAATCTTGCCTGTGGCTGCAATTGCCTACAGCACAAGTGACAAGCAAATCTGATGTTTTAGGCGAAGATAGAGACACAATGTGCGTAGCCAAGGCGCCAGGTCACATGGGCATGAGAATAAACAGCAGCGAGATGCCTTGTAGCCATTGTTGGCCAGGTACATGTATGACACCCCGCATGGAGTTGGACCTTCAAGGTGTCTAACATTGGACTTGACAATCTTGCCTGAGGCTGCTGCAGTACAATTATCACCATTTTCTGAACTCTTTCCACACTCTAGCGAGCCACCACACTCTAGCGACGAACAAAAGTACATTTTGGTGCCGCAGCAGACACTTGTTTTAGCAGAACCCTCACACGGCATTCAATATAGACAATGACAAAACAGAGCCATATATGTGTTCGCTGATCACACCTCCTTGTAATCCGCCATCGTAAATCCAGCCTCAGGCGATTGCTCATGTATGCAATTTGGTGCTGCTGCATGCTCTATTGTCATTGACACAACCAATCAGTGAAGTACAGCTAAGCCCTCACAGAAGCTACAGACAACAACAAAGATAAAAGTACATATGTGTATACTAATC
>NSMO01000733.1:0-10810 GCA_002588565.1 Coelastrella sp. UTEX B 3026
CAGACACCACGCTTCTTCATTCTGGCTTTTGGTATCCTGTGACGCTACTCCGGCTCAAAAACTCCCTGATCAATTCAGTTTACAGTGTCTGCTCGTACACAGCAGTGCTAACAACAGGCAGCACGCAACCCAAGAGTCCAGCGCAACACTTCAGTACTGAATTCCCCGCTGCTGCTTGTATGCTTTGCTGTTTGCAGTAACACACGGCATCATATTCAGGCAGCTGTTTGATGATGCCAGCTCCACATACACATACCTGCTGGCCTGCCCTGAGACCAGACATGCAGCGCTGATTGACCCTGTGTATGAGAAGGTAATCCTGAATACATTGGTCCCAGATGTTGCAACCTGCTGTGATCTGTGACTAGTGTTTGGCTCATTAGCAAGAGCTGTATGCTAGCATGGGTATTTAGGAAGTTACAGTGGATACCTCACCATCTAGAATCGTACTCTCCACACCCAATAGGAAACCGACTGAAACCAACAAAGCAGATAGCATGTGTATTGCTATAGCACATGGGATGTATGGCGGCAGGAGTGGAAGTATTCAGCGGTGGCAGCATGTGTTGCTAACCCTCTAGGGGCTGGGCGGTTGCAGCTGGTGATGGCATTCGTTTGGCCTGTTTGTAGATCATCTTGTAGTCTAGACTACAGATCTGCCTTGTTATCAGTTTACTGGATTACAGTTACAGCCACAGCAGTGGCAGTTTTAGTAATGGCAGCCAGACATCCGTCTTATGCTGCTTATGCTGTATGTAGGCCGAGCGAGATATGGCAGTTGTTGGGGGAGTTATCATGGAACCAGTGACCTAAACCATTCCTACTGTTAAAGCAGCCAGACATTGGTCTACCTGCTTATGATGCCCTGCAGGCTGAGCAAAATGTGGCGGTGACTGACAGCTTCTACCTTAATCAACTGTTAGTTCAGCTAACAAACCTTATATACCGCAAAATATGTACAGTCTGTGCAGTTACATCACCAGCAGTTACAATTGCAGGGGCCAGATATCTGTGTTCTGCTGCTCACTCTGCCTGCAGGCTGAGCGAGATGTGGCTGTTGTTGAGGGTCTTGGTCTAGAACTCAAGGAGCTCTTGAACACACATTGTCACGCAGACCACATCACTGGAACAGGCAAACTGAAGGTGGGCTTGGCTTGCAGCTCTGTTGAAGGGTTTTGTCAAGGGGCTTTGTTGAAGGGGTTGGCTGCTGCTGCTTCTTTGCTTGCACATGGTGCCACGGCAACAGAAGCCTCAACATGTGACATAATGTTAGCGGTTGGCAAACAGCGCCCTTTAGGATACTGCCAGTACCCAGTGGATGTTGTGCCAAGAGAGACTGGCTTGCAGGTGCAGGTGTGATCATGCAGTCAATCCATGATGGATGCCGATTCAAGCAGTTTGGCGGCTTACCTGTTGTCATGCAGAACATGCAGGCACCTGTCAGTTGTTTACGAAAGATCTTTGTGCAGCAGATGCAGAACAACATAGCAAAGTCTACTGAGTGCACATTGAAGCACAGCTGTTACATGTCCAGCAGCAGCGAGTGAACTCAGCCTATATGAGACTGTGTTTTGGGGCAAGTGGAATACTGCTGACACACAAGCAGTTGAAGAGTGTGGCAAAAATGGATGTATTGCACACTCTTGTAACAACCCAATGCCGTAACACAGGCAGCATCTGCCATGCAAAACATGTTGATGCGCAGAATGCGATTTCATGTGACACAACACAATCCGCAATAATCTGCGATGGTCTGCAACCTGTGTCGCCCAACCGCAGTCCCTATGCTCACTGACAGGTGTACGCAGCAGTGTTGCACCACCCACGCAAAATGTTAAGGCGGGTCAGTCAGGGGTAAATCATATGTGAATATCACTCAAACCACTGTGATCCATGCACAGCCAGGCAGCCAGGCACAGCCTCCAACAGCTACATGTGGATGGTGACAACGTCTGTAACTCAACCACCACTCATCAACTTGATCAATTGATGACGCTGTTACCTGTTCCTGCCCATTCTGCAGTCCCTGTGCCCAGGTGTCCGCAGCAACATAGCAGCAGCTAGCGGAGCCGTCGCAGATGTCCTCCTGCAGCCGGATGACATCGTGCAAGTTGGCACACTTCAAATCAAGGCCCTTTCAACACCAGGTCACACAAATGGCTGCATGAGCTTCTATTTGGCACCTGTATCTGCTGGACAAGCAGGGATGGTTTTCACTGGTGACGCGTTGCTTATCAGGGGCTGTGGAAGAACAGATTTTCAGCAAGGTGAGAATTGATAGTGATACCGCCAGCTTAGTCCTGCCTACACAGCCTGCACCGTTTGTGTGAGATTTCTACGAGACTCAACCTGGGAAAGTCTAGAGTTATCTTGCCTCGTGTGTGTTTGGGCCAGGCAAAGTTAGGGATGGTTGTCAGTGGTGCTGCATCTTTGATTAGGAGTTGTGGCAGAACAGAATTCTTTGCAAGGTGAGGCTTGATGACTGACATTCGCCAGGCTTGAAATTTGGCTGCACAACTGCGCCTGCTCCCCAAGCGTGTGAGATATGTGTCAAGTAATTTTTCTATATGAGTCACTTGGCAGGTTAATAAACACATCTTGACGTTCAGCAAGATGTGCAAGGCAAGATGTGCATAGCATACAGCCAAGTGACTCATCATGATTGAGTCAGCTTGCAGGCATACAAGCCGTTGCACAGAGACTTTCTGAACTATATGGGTGCTCGGTGCAGAAGTTCAGCTGCCGGCTGCAACATACATGCATGTGAATTCTTAGACTTTGCACCACAATATCTGGAGGCTCCAAAGCCTTGCCGAGTCGCAAGCACCATTGGCGAACACCATGGCGCATGGCATAGATCAACACTCCGTATGCAATCAACTGTTTTGCCGGTGCGCTACATAACCCCAAACCATCATCCTGATGCTTGCAGGCAATGCCGGAGAGCTGTATGACAACGTTCACACGAAGATCTTCACCCTCCCAGATAACACAGTCGTCTACCCTGGGCATGACTACCAAGGTCGCACAGCCAGCAGCGTTGCAGAGGAGAAAACCCTGAACCCCAGACTAACAAAGACAAGGGAGGAGTTTGTTAATATCATGGCAAACTTGAACCTGCCGTACCCCAAACAAATCAACAGGGCCCTACCAGCCAACCTCAAGGTAGAGTCTTACTTTGTGGTTGACAGCTTCTGAGGCTTTGTCATTGAGAATCTGCACAGCTGTTTGCAATGTGCTATCTCGCATCACCAGAAGCATAGACTATGACACGCCAGATCCCTCAGGGATACATATCCCAGCAAACATAACGGTTCGGGTCGGAGTCTAGTGTGAGTGCCATTGCCGGGCCGCCTGAATGACGAGCACCAGTAAGGCATGAGTCAATTTTGCCAGGTTCGCCTTAAAGATAGCCCGCGTATGTTGCTTGCGCAATGTGCAACACTTGCAGATGATTGGCTTGAAGTTTACATTTCAGTTTGAGTGTTTTGCCAGAGCAGTGATTGGCTAGTGTGTCACTGATTGTACACTGATGTTGTACTTTAGTTATACTGCGGCTGCCACAACCCTGAACCCTAAACCAAGTGCAGATTTCACCTGCTGTGCAGGATGGAGTGGATTTCCCTTATGCATGAACCATCCAAGCACCACGCCAGAATGGATGCTGTCAGCGTCAGAGCTTGTCATCATGAGCAGCACAGAGAGCTTTTTGGGAGGCGCCCTCATGCATGACACCGCAGCTCTTGCCAGCGCATTTGACTTGTTGCATGGCTCTGTCACTTTGACAATCACTTACTTGAAGAACGGCCGGTGACCATGGTTCATATGGCCTGCTGCTCACATAAACCCTATGCAAAGGGGGCAAGGTGTCTGTACAAAAAGGTTTGATTCAAAACAGTGAAGGGCTGTGTTCTGTGGGGTAACTGAACTGGTTTTTTCTGTGGCAACTGAACTGGAGAGCTGGCGACAGTATACACCATGCATGGCACAACAGCTCTTGCCAGCGCATCTATCCTGTTTGCATTGGCTCAGTCTCTTTCACATGCATCTTCCCAACCAGCATGGACTGTAGCGGCTGTGTGCATGCTGCCCTGCTTCAATGTACCAATAGAGTGTTGTTTAGGTTGGGTTTGTAGTGCAACTTGCTGCAAGTACCTTGGAAAACGGTTTCAAACCACATCATATGATGCGGACGTTCAAGGAGAGGCCAATTAATGAGTCATGCTCTGGTGCCGGTTGAACTCACCTTGGGCTGTGACTCACGTTGGGCTCTCAGAGCCAAATGCTCTCAGTGAGTCAAGCGCGGTTGTGATCATGAGTCATGCTCAGCTGACGTGGTAGCAAGCACTGGGGCAGTACCATGATGTTCTGTTTCAGTGACTTACCTAGTGGATTTACCACCGAATTTGTCATGGCATGGTTTCTCAAAGCAGGCAATGCACGGTGGTCGGTTGTCCTTTAAAGGACAAATTTGTGCCGAAGCTGTAGCAGCGCTTCCAGAGTGGGGTCCTCTATAGATGCTGGTCTTGAACCTCATTGGTGGCCAGAAGCAATTTAAATAAGTGTTCGCGTAATGTAAGGTGTCACCAACATGCTCATACTGAGCAGGATAGGATAGATGCAACATGCAACCCTACCAGCAACTGTAGGGTTGTATGACAACCACAGAAAGGCCGTAGCATATATGCTTATGTTCAAGCTTGAACAAGCTATCCATGCACATGTGCAGGCCTAGGCCTGTATAGGCCTGCACAGGCCTCGGCTGGTTCCAGCAAGTATTCGCAGCTTTGGTCATCACTACTCAGGAGCTACAACCAACGCAATCTCCACCACGCTGCCGGCAAGACGGTTTGCAGTCCCCTCGGTTTCAGAGCGCAGCACAACCCCCTCTGGCCGAGTGTGGCTGCGGGCTGTTGCTTGTAGCGCAGCCCTGCGACGCCTTGTCACCCTACGTCCATTGAGTTCCTACCAGCTGGTTCCTCGCGATGGTTCCCCTGTAATTTTATTCATCATAAATCTCCACTACGCTGCCCGGCAAGAGTCATATTCTTGACCATAGTGGTCGCCTTCATGCAGTTGGCTGGCACAGGCAGCAGCTCCTTCAGCAGACTTTGGTGTTGCTCCCGCAACTTAGTGGTGCCTTGGTAGATGCCTATGTCCCTGTGGTCATGCCACAACGTGACGGACTTGGCAGCTGACTTGTTGTGCTTCTCCTTCACTGCTTTCGATTCACCCAGCACGAGGCCAGCCTTTCACATACACAGGCACCAAGGCAATGAGCAGTTTGTAATGCTGATGCCAGGTTGCTGTAACATGCAATGAGACTGAAATGACAATCATGCCAGACCTGCAGTTAATTCAGTGCTGTTGGGATGTGATGCTGTCACGCTGTGTGGATGTCGTCGCGTTCAGAGTATTTGAACAGCTGAATCGTGGGCTGACGTGGTGCATGTGCATGCCACTGATGCACAATCTATACTGCTGTAACATGCCAACTGTTGGCCCACCCACAGTGTTGTTACATAGCAGCTACTTGCCTTGACCTTGCTTACAGCATCTCAGGTCGCCACGCAGTCCAATTGACAACCGTGTGCACCTATTCAGACACTGCCCATAGGCACATCAGCAATGACCGGCCTAGAGGGGGCTGCGGCTGCTGCTGCTGGTATGCCCTGGAGGCTGCTGCTGCTGCGGCTTTTTGGTCACGAAGCTGGTGCTGGTGCTGCTGCTGCTGCTGTTGTTCGGTCTGAAGGCTGCTACGGCTGTTTGGTCCCAGGGCTGCTGCTGCTACTGCTGGTGTGTGCCCTGGAGGCTGCTGCTGCTGTGGTGCTGCTCCGCCACTGTCACTGCTGCTGCTGGTGCTCCGATGCTGCACTGCCTTGCACATTGTTTCTAGCCTAGGAACAGTTTGGAAAGCCTCGGCTAGCAGTGTTGAATACAGTATTGGCCTTATCTGTAGCTTGGATTTAGAATTACCGAAGCCCCAATTCTACCACAAAGCGAGTGCTGCTGTGGAATGACACCACAGCCTGCGTTGGTACTACCGCTGCTACTGCTGCTACTGTGTTGTGTGCAACTTGCGCATCTCTACTAGATGGACAGCTTGAATCTAGCTGAAATCTCATTGCTGCTGCGACTGCATTTGGCTTTCTACTCTGAACCTAGCTCCACACAAGGCATGATTGAGGATGTGAATGCAATGCGCGCCACTACGAGCGTCACCTATATGTACAAAGAGTTTAGCCTCTCTTGTAGCACTGCTGCTGCTGCTGCTGCTTGCTGCATGCAACAAAGCACACCACAGAAAATACATGTCAGCTTTACTATACGCCAAAGATGGCCTTCTAGATCAGCACCATCGATAATGATCAATAGTTCAGGCCACTTGTGGGAGCTTCAACGTGCATGTGAGCAAGGCATGGCACACAGATGGTATGTGAAGGTAGACTGACCGCTCTCCCAAAGGTCAGATAAGTTACTACCAGTACATACTATGTTGTGTCCTAATCAAGGCCAGCAGTAACCCTACTCTAAGGTTCTGACACATTATGCAGGTCTGGCAAGCATAATTGTATGCCAACCGCAAGGAATCTGATTCAACTTGCACTTAAATATATGCACACAGCTTTATGTTTTTGGCATACCTGCAGGCTTGGCAAGCATGGCATGATGTTGATCGCAAGCAACCTAGTCTAACATGCACTTGAAGATGCAGCAGCATACCTCGGGATTCAACTTCTGTTTAGCCATTATCTGTGAGATATGTTCCCCAGCTGATCGCTTAGCCACACGGAAAGCACCTGCAAATATATTCATATTCATGGTCATATTCATTGTTCATTCTTTAGTTGAGTCATGAAGTCGGCAGACAGTGACGATGGTTGTTGATCTGTTACCTTAGCATGTCAGAAAACTGAGTCAACTATCAGTCAAGTTGTATGCACCTATATGCTCGATTCAGAGCACACGAAGGTTAGCTGCAGCCACAGCAGAAGCTGTTGCTAGAGATCATCGGGGCCCTGCTGGCATCACGTTGGCATCTAGATGGTGAGGTGTCCACTGTAACTTCTCTGTCTCATAGCAAGTGATATAAGACGCTGCATGACAACCTGCTGGCTGTGTACATGCAACCTGGTGGGAGTGCTGAACATTGTGACATTGGTATGAACGATTCTGGTCCGCGATTCTGTCTGTGGGCACGATTGGGGCACAGACTGGCCCCATTATTCCGTTGAATCCAAGAGGCATTGCCAGCATGCTAGATCTGCCAGGTTCACCTGTGAGCTTGAGAAGCTTTACATGCACTCCTTTGTAATCCACTAGATTCATCTTCAAGCAGGACTGTAGCACCTACAGTAGCAGCAGTAGCAACAGCAGTGGCAGCGGCAGCAGCAACATATAAACCGCATTTCACAGCAGATGCTAGCGACTGGGAACAAAGTACGTGGGCATACAATTGCACTGGCAGGCTTGAGGGTCACTGTGCTGAGACAGAAGTACACGAAAGATATCTATGCGTGAAAACTTGCACGATTATGCTGGCCGACTTGGAAGTTGCACTGTGATAATACATACAAACTGCGTCGGCATCATAATCAGCATGTTGGACGCTTCAGCAAGAAAACACAACAAAGGCAAAGCCAATACTGACACATACAAAGTGCACACCATCTATGTATCTGACAGCATTACTTTTGCACCCCATGCAAGTTGTTGCAGGGTTTCAGGTCAGAGTTGAGATTTTTCAGCATGACTGAGCCATGCAACAAGTCATATGCATGGAAATAGCTGCAGTGTAATGCATGGGGGCCGCCACCCAACAAACACTCTGGGCTGCTCATAATGACAAGCATGTACTACACTCTGGGAGTGAGAGAAGGTGATGTATCATGGCCGCACCTTCACATGTTGATTATGGTCATGTGCTGTGCAGACACATACAAACTGCACTCCATATATCGATCCGACGGTAATCTTGCGCAGAGATCACCGTGCAAATTGTTGCAGGATTTCAAGTCAGGACAGACAGCTAAGATAATCAACAGGTCTAGAATGAGGTGATGTATCATGGCCGCACCTTTACATGTTGAGCCCTGCCTACCCGGACAATTGCCACTCCTGCTAGATGGTGGTAGTAGGCAACTGCAGAACAGAAACATATGTCAGCAGTTCCTTGAGAGCCGTTAGAGGGCGTTGGTTCGAAACCGGAAGCTGCTGTATGGTTATTGCAGCGCAGGGTCACAAGGAAAACTGCCGGGGAATGTTGCTGGGCCATGCTGCAACTGCTGGTTGCTGCATGCTTGGAGTCACCTTCAACTGCTATTGGTCGTCAGTTGGCAATTGACAGACAATAAGATAGTTTCAACGCGATCAAGCAGACATCTACACACACAAGATGCAAGGTCCCGACTTAGATGGTCTCAGATGTACAGCTCAGCTTCAGCAGCTAGAAACTGCTGTAGTGCAGATGGGCGTCTGGCTGCTGCAGGCTGCGGCGGGGCTGGGGTAGTTGGCCTGCCCGTTCAGGATCAACGCTGAGGGTGGACCACAAACAACGGTATATGGGGGGGGGGGCGGTTTGTGGGCCATCCTCTTTCCCCCTTGTCCGGAAGTGGCATTTCCCTGTGCCAGGCGCTGGCCTTTGGCGTGAACACTGCTCCCCCTGTTGCGATGTGGCGTGGCGTCCCCCCCCCCCATACCGTGGTTTGTAGCAGCCCCCTGCAGTCTGATCTGCTGTGCACGCCCTGTAACGCCCGCTCGTACCTTGCAAGCTGGGTGCTGCTGCTTCCAGAAACTCGTCTCCATGCTGCAGCTGTATGCTACTCCGTATAGCCGGTGCTAGCGCCGTGCCTGCGGTGATACACACATTGTTCCATGTGTTGGACGTAACTGCAGAAACAGCACGGATCTAAGAGAAACATGACAGCCGCTGTGACTGCGATTGTCAGCAGTAGACCCACCTATTGACTCGTAGCACCTCCCGTCCTTGGATCTGACTGATAGTATAAAGTACCTATAGCCATCAATATACTGTCAAGCGCCTTGAAGCATGCGGGTACGCGGTATGCTAGCAGCTTAGCGCGCACCTATTCTTGAATCGCACCATGTCCGCACCCGTCTAGGCACTTAATGGGCAGAAAGCCTCTATGAACACACCATTTACTATAATAGCACATATTTCTTCTCAGAGTTGGCCTCCCCCTGCAGTGTAATGCTACACTGTCAGTGCTGGCCTGCAGGCCCACTGCTGTTGTCCGGCTTCGTCGACAGATGCCAGAAGTTGGTCAACGATGAGCTTGAATCATCTGAGCCATTCCTCGTGCATGTTCTGGCATCAATGCGCGCACATGAACAGCATGAGAGTGGTGACTGAAACGAAATTGAACATGTCACTAACATCTAGAACCGCTCAGCAGTAACATGCACTGCCGACTGTCGAGGGCACAGATCCCAAGCATGTTTGATGTGTTTGATTTCATACACCGGTCTGTGCTTGTGACAACAGCTTGGCACAATTGAGTGAGCCACCAGAAAAGTTCTGACAAATCAGGCCACTAGCAGCTGAAATGCTGAAATTTGCGCTAAACATGCTGAAATGCTGAACTTTGGACCAATTCCAAAGCACTGTCAATGCATTCCACAGCATGTAACCAGTCAGAAACAGACGTATATTTGGCAGCACAACCCCGATTCTCACCAACCCTTGCTTTAAACTGCTTGATGCACATATATGCAATCGTGCTGAAAATGAAATGTGTGTGCTTGCAAACAACAGCTAACCATCCTTGAAAAGCTGCTCGCATTCCAGACACTTGTAGTGTGCTTTGCACTTCACCCCACACGCAATCAGCTGTAATCCCGCACTAACAATTTCGGTTGTAACACCAGCCAGTTCGCAGGAGCAACTGTGAAAGTCCTGATGTACTTGCCATTGCTGCTGCTGCTGCTGCTACTGTAACAGCTGCTGCTCCTAGATGACTGACGTCAGTCGACTGCTGCTGCCAAGATACAAACAAATGCTGGGTCACTTGAGTGTGTTCAGATGAGAGCAGCAAACTGCAAGCATCAAGCCCAGGCTAGCTCGATACAAAGGTACCGAGCCAATGCAGCATAGCGGATGCGCTGCCAAGCTGCATGCCGTGCGAGAGGGCCGCCACGCGGGTGCGGTGAATGCGATTCTGAGCTGCCTGAAGTCCATCATCATCATTTTACACATTGTGACAAGAAAACACCACAGAGGCAAAGCCAGAGAAGGCTTCCCATACCAGTAAAACAGGTACCCGCGGACCAATAGCAATGGTTCGTAGCGCCCACGTAACTGGGGTACCTGTTCCACTGGTACGGGATGAATTGTAGTTCATGAGTCATGAACTACAATTGTGCCGGGACCTCCACAGGTAGTTGTGCTTCAACCCACCCCAACCAACCACCAGCGTCGTCAATCAAGTTACCATACTGCAGCTCCTGCAAATGCAGACACCGCACAACCTTCAAGTCGAAGTGACATCCCATCCAATCAATCTTACAGGGCAATGCGGGCACTCAGGCACAGCCACTGCATCCAATGTGTTTTCTACACACTACTGTAGAATCTGCATAGAGGCCAGTCGGTGGGTCAGATAGCATCCTAATTCGTGGAACAGTGGCACCTATGGCGAGACAGATATCTGCATATCAATGTGCCATGCAGACAGGATGATACAGTGAAGATGCTCATAACCACTCCCCCACCACCCACACCCACCAAGCCGTGTACAGCAGGTGACCACGTGAAGCCTGCTGCTACTGCCGCAGCTGCCGATGTCAGCAA
>NSMO01000734.1:0-10893 GCA_002588565.1 Coelastrella sp. UTEX B 3026
AACAAGGTTGTCAGCTATGAGCTGCGCTGCATGTCCGCCCTGAGCGCATCATGCCGGGACATAGCCGCTGGCAATGCTGCCATCAGCCTGGCCCCCACCACCACACAGGCAACCGTTACCGGCCTCAACCCCAATGTTGACTACAAGTGCTACGTCATTGCCTACAACCTGGCAGCACCTACACCAAACTCGGGAGTGTGCTCAGATGCGCTGAGCGTTCACACAGGTGGGTCACAGGGGGGCAGTGGGAGGCAACAAGTGTGGCGTGCCAATTTTTCAGTCAAGTCCAGGCTAGTGCAATGATTCAGACTCCAGGGCTGCCACAATGAATTAGCAGAACAGCAGTATGCTCACAGCAGTGCTGCTTGAGTTGTGCATCATGGTTTTGATGTGGGTGCAGTCTCTGCTTGCCAATACACTTGCTACTACACCCATGCGATGGGAACCCTTGCACAATGCTTACACATCTTTACTAACTTCTGCTTGTCGTCTGCTTGTTTCTGCAGCATCGTGAACGCCCTACTCGCTCTTGAGCGGCATATGAAGTGAGCGGAAGGGTGCTTTCGGTAGTATGTTATCAGTTAAGAAGACCTGTAGGAGGGAGAGCGCTCTGAATTTTGTGTGACACAGAAATCCGTGGTCCCTGGGTTTGCCTCAGAACATTGGCAAACTTTGCAAGGATGGGTTGGTTAGATCTCTATCATACAGTATTCTTCAACTGGGCAGCCGTATGTAGGTCGTTGTACGTGTCATTGGGATAAGGGGCTGGCATTGTGCTTTTTGATCAGCACATGTTTGATACATTATTGTTCATGTCTGTCACTGCCAGACATGTAGATTAACATGCTGATGGTATCAGCATGTGGCTTTGATTGTCTCTGCTGGTTACGCAGTTGCAGTTGAATTGTTGTATCAGGTGCAATCACTTTACTTGATATGCGCATAGCCATCTCTGAAGGTGGGGAGTATTCGCTTGAAATTTCAGATTCATTTTGTGATCGCATGCATGCAAATTTGGTGTGTCTCAGCAGATGCTGACAGCAGCATCTGCTTATCGTTCAACGTTCAGGTTTCTACAAGCAGTCCCACATGTTTTGTTGTGATTACCAGGTGCCGAAACTTATATTGTTTGGGGCCTCTGTTGCAAGTGATTTTGCAAAGATGCTGGGAGTTGCCATAGACTTACGGTAACAATCGACGCCATCGGTGAGGTCAGCCTCAGCATACTATGATGATTGCTGGCAGCAAAGCTTGATGTATGTTTATAACCAGACAGTAATGCGACTATTGCTTTGGATTTTCGGCGGACCGCAAGCCAGGGGCATGCGGACAGGGAGACAGTGGGTCTGCCGGTAGGACGTCCGCAGGCTTGTTACATTCAATTGACTTGGGGGCGCTGGTTACACGCCGATTGCAGGGGTTGTGAGCCAGTCTGCAGCTATACTTCCACTGCATATGCTATATGTTTACAAGCCCACACAGAGACCCGCAGACTGAGCCCGACATCATCAATGCCCGCAGCAGTTTCAAAGTTTTGATAGCAGAATTTTGCCCTGCACGATACTGAATGTGCGTCACTTTGCAACCCCATACAGAGTACCAAGAACCATTCAGAGGCTGCCTTAGCACCTCTGGCAACCCAAGTGCTTGGGTTGGGGGCCCTTCACAGACCCCTTGCAGCACACAGCCAGGTACCACCATACACAACATATTACAGACCCTGCGCGCCCCACTAAAAACCAAACTGCTAAAAACCAACTCTGCCACGCCGCCGTGAAAGTGCCTGGGCTGCCCTCCCACGTGCACATAGCACTTTACAGATCGTTTGGCAGCACTCAGGTGCCCCAAAGGCGCCTTTACCGTCCGCGCACTAGTGCAGTACTGCTGCCACATTTTTAGGACCAGGTGCCCTTAAATCGCTTCCAGTGCTCTCTGATAGATACATACCAGCAACTGTTTTCTTTCAGCTGAGGCAGCGCCGCTACAACGCACGTTTGCGAACAGAATGCGAGAAGACGGTGCCTGGGTCCCCGAATGTTGACCCCGATGTCGGCCCCAAGGAGTGACTCAAACCTTATCATTTAGTGTAACCTATAGGCTGCAGCGCCGACTAGCACTTACAGCTCAGCAGTATGCAGCCGAAGTTGCAGTTGCGGAAGCAGTGGACCCCCACCAAAGTCTTTGCGGCCTGTACAATTGACGTTTCTTTGTCGATTCAACCATGAGATAGCCACGCTGTGCACACGGGAGTGTTGCTGTGACACCTGCTTGAAGAAGGTCCGCTTGCCAGCCGCGGTCAAGCTAGCCCGCAGCAACTCCCTCTTCACGGTCAAAAGCACATGCGTGGACGTCTCGGTGCCTATCAGAGCCCCTATCCCCGCCGATGATGTATGTCGTTTCCAGGCAGTACGTTTCGGCAGCTGACCACTCCGCGCTCCATACCTCGCAATGAATCAACCACTGTTTTGCCAACTTACCACTGCAGGCAACGTGGGCTGCTGTGCTGGTGTGCCCAGTACTGCTGGTTGTTTGAATTTCCCACAAGCATCTGCTCACCACGTGATGTGTGCTGGATACATGCTCACAACTGGAATCATGGCTCGCTTGCATTCCTATTTTTGTGATGGTGGGGCTAAATGGCTGCTGCTGTGTGATTGCACGTGGGTGCTGCCGCTGGCAGGTGTGCACATGTGCAGATTAGCTCGAGGCGGTGGTGGGACGACAGGGGGGGGGAGCCCTACAGGCTGCAAACACCATATGTAACAAGCCTGCAAGTCCTATTCCTATAGCCTGCAGTTATTTGGTGTGTCTGACTGCAAAGCGCGCGCTCCAGAGGGGCTTCCTGCTAAAAATGCTAAAAACCACTAAAGATCATATTTTTACTGGGGAACCATATTAGTATTCCCCAGTAATTTATAAGAAAATCAGAGCCCTTCCAAAGCCTTTCTTGAAGCACTTGGACACATTCTGTGCTTCCATGGCCCCCGGAACCTGAGCAACACAACAGCAGCAGACTGCACAGTACACAATGTGTGCCGCTGAGCAGACGAGGTAATCATCCCTTGTGCGCATGCTAATGCAGGACGAGGGAGTCTACTGTACAAATACAATCAGCACAAACCCAATCTTCCTAGAGGCCAACAATGCATGCCTAATGGCCAGATCTGCCAAGAAGAACAGCACACAGCAAGTATGGATATGTTCTCAGGCTTGCATCAAGCCATCACGTGCAAAACCGGTGACGTGTCTGCTCACGTATGATGCGGCATTCACATGCTTTAATTGACAAGATTAGTGCACCATGTACAAATATATTGTCGTCAGTCTAAGCCTCGGCAAAGATACACCCGAGAAACAATAGACAACACAACCGGAATGATGCTAGACACAAAGGTGATGCGCACTCACTGATGCATGATCACACAATGCCGCAATGACCACGGTCACATGAGTAGTGCAGGACAAGGCTCAAGTTCATGTACAACTCATGCTATGATTCTCGACATATCCCCGATCTACGGTGCATGTGTCAAATGGTGTAATGATGTGAAAAACCATTATGCAAGAGTCTATAGCCGCAAGCTGCCTGTGGGACCATTGAATCAGGCCCTGAAGCTTGAGCACACATAGATCATACGCCTGAAACACCAGTGCGGTAGTAGCCACAGGTGCCTGACAGATGATGCCACAATATGCAGCTGTTGTACAGGGCCGATTTGTGATTGCAATCAATTGATAGGTGCACTTTTGCCCCTGCTTTGAGTTGTGCAGTAATCCAAAATCACAATCCTCCGCATCTGACTGGGTGTGTTGCTTGCTCATGCTATTGCATGTGCAGGAGCCAATGAGCATCATACATCTGCCGCTGGTGATAGAATGGCACCTTGCACAGACACCATGAGTGCAGGTACTGCACAATATGTGCCTGCATGATACGGTTGGCACAACAAACCTCAAACCAGAATAAGAAGATCATCACACCCAATGATCACAATGCAGCCCATCGCCCCTGATTGAATTGCCCATGCAGTGCATATGGTGAGCCAGCTGCTGCAGTGCATATACAGCATCCAATGCACATGCCAGATACATCTGCCTATTGCCTCAGCTCAACTCCTCATAGAAACCCTGTGCATTGAGGCAGCACACATGCTTGCACAATCATGCCAATGAAATGCCATGACCCAGTACGCAATGGCTGGTAATCAGGCCTCGAAGGAACGTCATGCGTTGACGTAAAAAGAAGTCATGACAGAGACCGGTTGAGCAGCAAGCACAGCTCATGCAATCAGCCCTTCAAGCTAGACCTGCTACAAGCAGCCTTGTATCACCCCCTTATAGCAACAGCATGCATTGAAGCCCAACACCAAGCGCCCTAGCAACACCAGTTTGAGAGCAAGAATGTTTATCATGAGCAGTGCCAATACATCTTCCACAGCCCACACACAGTATCCCAAAAACCAACAATGTATATACGCGCCTACGCTTCGGAGTGACATACTATCTATACTATGTATGCTACAAAGCACCACAGAATCCAGATTAGCAGCAGCCAATCCTCGTGCCAATATGTTCCCCACAGGCCACACACATCATCCCAACAACCACGCCTGACCTGGGCACCCACAAGTCCGAGTAACACACAAAGCACCACATAGGCCAGCATAGCAGCAACCAATGAACAGGCCAATACGTCCCCCGCAGGCCACACATATATCAGTCTGTGTCCAATCGTGACTGGAATTTTCCACTAACATGAGTGCCATCACCCTAGTATATATATGGGTGACCACGGGACTTGCACAGCGAACACGTAGCGCCAATCACATTGTAATGCATAGACCTATGGCTACAGCCCATCCTTCTGCTGTGCTGCTCAGTCTTGCACAGCGTGAGCACGGACTACTGCTGATGCAGGCATAGACCGTCTATGCTTTGAAAGCAAGGTGCTCAGATGTCAAGATGCTGAAAGTTCAAGTGTTGAAGTACAACACAATTAGTGAAAGTATCCTAGTATGTGTGGCATAAGTCTGCTGGTCATGCCGCCTCCAAGCCAACAGAAGAAACCACCAGTATGGTGATATTTTTTGAAAACCTGCTCATGCTGTAACACCACGCCTGAATGGCTTGATGCAAACCGAGCACAACTGGATGTGTTGCAGTGGCCCAAGAGAGTTGACGAGTCGCGTCTACAACTTTGTCCATGAATATTTCAAATGGCATCCAGTGCAACACAGAACACAGTCTTTATCAGTGCTACTAGACTTACAACCCAAACCAAAAGCAACCCGCACAGAAGACCAGACCGTGTAAAGGTTTCATGTGTGCAGGCAGGACGAAGGCCAACAAGCACTGGCAATGGGATGACAATCAGGGGTCTGTCCAACTCTTGCTGTTGTGCTGTGACATAGATCACTACACCCGTTGCATGCAAGATGTCTGTTACTTTCACAAGCCGCATGGCAATGGGGCACTATCATACGCCATGAATACAGTAACACACTCTCACAGCAACTCCGACATATCAAGTCGAGTTGCTTCAATTTTAGGCCACATAGCAATGGGGCCACATTACCCTGTTAGACCTCCAGCAGTGGCCATAGTGTTGTATCTACGAAGTATGTGCCATTTGGACCCATTTGGGTTGTTGCCAGATTCCTGCTAGGATTAGCACACTCTACAGCATGAACTGGAAAGCAAGAAGGCTCGAAAACCAACCAATCTTGCCTCTGCCATGTCAGTGCACATCCCACACACACACTGACTTGTTGCCCTGCACCGCAAGCCCAAACTCCTGCGGTGTGGTTGAAAGGGTCTGCATTGAGAGTGCAAGAATATGCGTTTAAAAGGTAAAAGTCTACGGCCCGTCAACGGTTGAGATGCACGTTATCGAATTGAACACAGCACCAAATCAACAGGAAAGAGACATCCATTGATCACAGCAATGTCTCATCATCAAGCATAGCAGCCACATCATCTTCAGTCAAACTGCCAATAACACCCATGTTAATGTCCATAAAACTGCCCGGCAGGAAACTTCCACTGATACTGTTACCTAAACCGCCGTTCATGCTACTGGGCAAGGCCGCTAAACCCAAACCGGCAGGGCTTAGGGACATTGGACCAAACCCTGGGACCTCCGCCATACTACGTGCCCAATCTGCTGTGGTTTGCTGCTGCTGCTGCTGTGACAAGTTGCCTGCTGGAGGTTCAGCAGCAAGGCTGGCACTTAAACCGCTCAGCTGCTGGCTGAGATTACCTGTGGCGACTGAAACCTGTGCAGGACCCTGCTGCTGCTGCTGCTGGGTGGAAGCTGTCATCGGTTTTGGAGCTTCTAAAGGCAGCATATCTGTTGGTATGGCAGCAGGAGGGTTGAAGATCACGGCGGGGACACTGCTGCTGATACTGTGGCTAGGCATCAGGGTCAGCCCTTGAGGACTGCTTGGAACTGCTGCTGCATCTGCAGCAGGTTGTAAGCCAACATCTGGCTGCTGCTGCTGCTGCTGCTGAAGGTCATGCTCCTGTGCAGGTTCTGCAAACCCTACTGCTGCCACTTGCTGTTGTTGTGGTGGCTTGAACTGCAGCAGCTGCTGCTGCTGCTGGCTGGTAGGGGCAGTAGGTATAGCTGGTGGTGACAGCAGCATGCTGTGCTGCAGCAGTGTTGCTGATAGGCCTCCTACTGGCAGCAGCTGCTGCTGCTCACTTGGGACCTCAGGTACACATGCACAACCTGATGCTATGCCACCAGGATGCTGCTGCTGCTGCAGCAGTAAGGGCAGCAGTCCATTGACTTGTACTGGTGCAGACATTTGCAGTGCTGCACCTGGTTCTGGAGAGTTGCTTTGCTGCAGTGATTGTGACTGCTGCTGCCGCTGCTGCTGCTGTGGAATGCTCAGCCAGGACCAGAGCTGAGGCAGGGGTACCTGACCAGGCAGCTGCTGCAGCAACTGCTGCTGCTGCAGACTCCCTTGTGGCAGCAGCACAGGCATCTGCTGCTGTAGCTGCAGCTGTGCATTCGCCTGCATCTCTGATTCTGGCGATCCCTGTCGCTGCTGCTGCTGCTGGCTACTGCCCTGCAGTATCAACTCAGGCACCTGGTGCTGCTGCTGCAGCATGGCTTTTAGCTTTCTGCGGCCAAGGGGTATGCCCTTGCTCCAACTTGCTACGTTCACACCGGCAGCTAGCAGCAAGTCTTCGTGGCGTCGAACAAAGTGCTTACGTAAGCAGTCCGGGTGGTAAGCTGCGTAGGGGGTGATGTTCTGATCGCACAAAAGGCAATGAATGCTTTTGTGGTCTTTGATAGTCCTGCAGGTCAGGGATATCAAACAAGGTAGGGCTGCGGCAAAGGATCCTCTTTGTTCTGCCTGTGCATGTAGCTAGTGGCAGCGTGCGTCAGCTATAGCTAGGGTCAGCCAACGCAATCAGTGTAAACAGCAGCCTCTGTCTGAATAAAGTGCCTTATGCCACCCGGCAGAGCATGCAGTTGGTGCTTGCACTGCGTAGGCGCTTCAGCCTGCTAGGGCCTTCAAGTGTGTAAGCCGCGGCAGGACATTCACAAGTCGTCGTCAGGTGAGTGAGATTGAGCTTCATGCAAACAGTTGCACACATGCAGAGACTCTGTATGTCTTTTTCTATTGTTGGCCAGAAGTTTGATTCTATACATGTTTCTCAGTATGTCTATGAAGATGCTAACCAACCACCAAAACAGAACTGCCATCAAAGTGCAGGAAGAGGGCTGTTTGAGTCACAAGCTATACACTCCAAATGCCCAGGTGTGTCCTATTAAACAAACACTCACCAGTGTTGAGTCATGGTGCCATTGAACAATGCTGCACATCTGTTGTGCATGTCCAGCAGCCGCTGCTGGTGCTGCTGGGGGTCCTTGTAACGACCTGTGGCAGCATCAGCAGCAGGGCTTTGGGGAGGTGTTACCGGCGTAACACAGTAGTATTCTCAATCATGCAGCAGCCATTGAAAATTGACATCCGTTTGCATGTTCCCAGTGAAAGTGCTTTGAAGGCGCACCAGCTGTATTGTGTGCGGCATGCGAACTGGCTCATAATGGCGTGAGCAATCAGAGGTGTCCAAAAGCGATACTTAAGTACAGTAGCCATTTGGCACTGGCCAAAAGCAGATCTAAGCACAAAAGCCAGACAGCAACGTGTGGGGTTTCACTTCTACAAGCAGCAGGTGCCTACCATCTGGCAAACGAGTGCTGCTGCCCTTCCGACCGAGTGTGCTGTCATCATCACCGGCTGCTGCTCCTGCTGCTGCCTCACCAGCACCACCACTGGCAGCAGCAGCGGCTGCTGATCCCCCGCGGGCAGCAGCAGCGGCGTTCTTGGCTATCGGGGCGCAGGACTTGCGCCAGAGGTCAACATCCACTCCAGCCCTGACTAGCCACATCTCATGGTGACGAACAAAATGCTGTGGTCGGGGACGGGGGGAGGGGACACCATGCAGGAAGACACCGTGCAGGAAACTTGTCAGCATCACATGCGTTCAGTAAAGCATTGACCATGCACAGGACAAGAGTTGCTGTCTACCACTTACTGCTGGGGCTACGATGGCAGCTGGCTGATCGCAGCTTAGCATGCTTGCATACACCCACATGATACAGCAGAACACGGCACAAAACAGGCGTGGTTTCAGCATCAGGACACCATTGTTTGCTAGTGACTGGACATTCCTTACGTACTGTACGTACCATGATGCACTAGAAGGGGGCCTGGAGGAGATGGTATGAGCGGGATTGCAAATGCAAGCTCAAAACAGACGATGCTAGACTCTAGCAATTGCTGCGGCAGCAATTTGTGTGGTGATAAGCGCGACTTCAACGTAACAGGATGACAAGGTCTACGCTGTTGTCCCCAGAGAAAGCAAGCAACCGATCACAGGGTGCGTATTTAGCGTCTCAACAAGTTGGTGCGGCTGAATCACAGACCTCAGGCAGTGACTGGGAGTCCCATCCAGCTGATGGGCGAGCATGCTAAGACGACTTCAACAAGTACTGTTCATACTACGATGCACACTAACTGGCATGACACATGTTGAGCTGGAGCAGTGCGGCCTCTGGCAGCTGTTGTAACGTTCTAGCAGCAGTTAAAATCAACTGATCAGCTTAGTCCTCAGTTGATCTGCTGCAGTGTTCGCACCTTGCGGACAGCATCAATGTGGTAGGCTTCATAAGGGACTACAGTCGAGTTGCACACGAGGCAGGTCACCTTCTTATGATGATCAATCTGCAGCAAACAGGCAGCACCGTTAGAGCAACCCTGTGTGAACCGCTGGCGAAGGATGCACGTTTCAGATCGTGACCGGAAACCTTGTTGGGGCCGAGAAGGTTCGTCATGCAAGGGCGGTGCAATTGAGCCGTTCCGTGTATCTGCTGGAGTGGCGTGTACGACGTCGGTCGACCAGGCTGACACGGTGCGGTCATGAGCGAATGGTCATCGCATGGCGCCACTGCCAACGGAAGCCCCACTGCATAGCGCAACTGCCAACGGAAGCCCCACCGCATAGCGCAACTGCCAACGGAAGCCGCACCGCACAGCGCAACTGCCAACGGAAGCCCCTGGCACTGCACGGAGACGGCACGGCACGGCTAGCCAGCCATAACTTATAGCTGTCTTTGCCCTCATACGTGTGCGGTTGCGCCGACGATATCTTGTTAGAGCATCAGATTCTATTATCCATACGGCAAGCGATAGCAAACGCAGTCTTATCAAGGCCCGCCGGCGAGCGCATCTGATAAAAGGTGAGCAGGGAGAGTGGGGGGGATTGCAAAAGGAAAAGAGTTTAGCAGCTTGAGTTGTACACGCTCGCCGCATTATGCGCTGTTCAGTTACTTTAGCGCTCAGTCGCTACACGGCCTGCAGGTATCTGCGACTAGTGGGTCTGCAGCAAAGGTGCTTTGTTTTCCGTGCATTCTTGCGGAGTATAGCGGGTCGGCGACTGCACCGGCTTTGTTCTTATCTGTGTTCGGCCTGCAAGTCAACCAGCAGCATCACGACATCCTAGCAGTGAGCCGGGCTACCTGCAGTGGACCCTGAAAGTTGCGCTGCTCAACTGTTGCTGCAGGCTTACTGAGCATCCCTGACATCTGGACAATGAATAAGCAGACAACCAACCCTGCCGCCAAGGCCAGCTCCTGCAAACACAGAGGTTTCACCAACAGCACATTTGAGCCCTGCTGGTCTGAGACAATGAGCCTGGTGGACTACCCTTCTGCAGCAGCAGACTGCTGTGGCTGCCCATGCAGCAGTTACCCGTATGCTGACGCCTTCATCGCCCACCTTCAAAAGCAGGTGGACACCTTGCAGCAGGAGCGCAACGAAGCGGTACATGTGCTCTTGGAGGCACAGAGCAGCAGCACGGCTAGCAATGCTGAAGTACAACAGGCAGCAGTAGCAGCAGTAGCAGCAGTAGCATCATCATCAGCAGCAGCAGAAGCAGCAAAGCAACAGCTGCATGATTGGACAGCAGCAGCAGATCTTCACCCGAGCTTCCTGGGTGACTGGATAGTGACTGATAAGGGCGAGGTACATGAAGTGAAAATTAGTAAAGACGGGATCATCTATCAAGTTGAAAAGAAGAAGCATTTGATGACCTGGTTGGCCCCGTATTGCTTCATTGTGTCTCACACCTGGGGCGGCTCAATATTCACTCTTCTGCCAGATAAGGACAAGGTGGTTGAGGTGAACACTGTAGACAATCTGTGTCAGGTGTGGGTGAAGAAAAAGTGACTGAAGGTGCATAAGAATGGCTGAAACTTTTTGTAGCCGCCAGCTGTTGTTTTGGTAGCTTGTGCTGTGTTATGGGATTGTATATGGTGGCCACCATGCAACTTGGTACTGGCAGGCTCTATCAGCATTGGCAGCGCTGGACAATGGG